>VZRX01003738.1:126150-146370 GCA_013398075.1 Notiomystis cincta
TTTTTTTTTTTTTTTTTTTTTTTAATATAAACCATTAAATTGTGTGACTAGCTAACAGTTGACTAAGCTCTTGACAAAGTGATATAATCTTTCTAAAATAAACACTGGCAGTGTACCAGCTGCAAACATTGTTCAGTTCAAAGATAGGAAATGCAAGCACAGAGAGATAAAATTGGGACCAAATATTGCTGCATTTTTCACTTGTTTAAAAGAAAATTTAAGGATCTCTATCCTTTCTGCTGTGTCCAAGACAGATCTAAATCTACAGGAAGACCCACTTCCAAATAAGAAATTGAAGTAGATAACCTTGTTCAGTTTTTGATTTGTCACTGCTGCCTTTCCTGAAGCCTAACCAATGTGCTGTCCTGAGGCACCACAAGCATTAAACTCATGGCCTTGGCAGATGCTTTTCTTCCCAGAAAGGTGAGAAATCCAGTAGCCAGAGGATGATGTGAGTTCTCCTACCCATCTCTTTTATTTTTTATGCCAGAATGTAGTTTACTTGCACTTTAGTGTCTTCAGTCTCATGTATTGAAGAATAGCATGGGGTAATTTTAAAATTATTTCTTTCTAGGCCTCTGATTTTGCCTGTTTCTCTGTCCTATGGAGACCTTTGCATGTTCCCCCTCCTGCCTTCCTCATGTGAATTCTTATTTGAATTAGAAAATTTTCATTTGAATTAGAATTCTTATTTGAATTAGAAAATTTTCATTTGAATTCATTTGAATACAGAAAGCTTATGAGTGTGAGTAAAGGAATATAAACCACACTTTTTGCAGCATACTTGTGTATTTGCATGTCTTATCTGCTCAGTCTCAGGAAAGAAAAGTAAACTGTATTATTAGCCATAATAATCAAAAGTATCTTCAGTGCCAGCAGTCTGTGTGGAGAGATGGCTAATGCTGCACAGAAGAATAATAAAAGCATTTTTAGTCTAAAATATGATATGTGTGTGCAATAAACAGCTTTTGAAAACAATAAGCAAGAATCCAGGAAAAAAAAGTACTCCTATATGTGGGCAAAATATAAAAATGATTGACTAGTGTTAAAAAGAGCAAATAATTCAGCATAAATTAATAGTGAGATTCTGAATAAGAATGTGCAGCTCTCACAGTGATTCTTCTGGAAACTGCTGACACAGAACAAAGCAGAAAAAGAAAGTTGTATCCATATATAAGGCACAAGGGGAATAAACACAAAGGTAATTCAAAGAGAAGCACAAAGAAAACATGATGATAAAGGGGGTAAGACATCAAAATCTGTGCAGAAGAAAATTTAAAAGTATAAAGTTGTGATAACAGTATGCAAATGCAAAACTGTGAAGGTATGGAGAAAATGGTGATGGAAAATGCCCTACCTCTAGGTTAATTATAGCCTAAAGACCATTATGTCAGAGGAGACAGACAAGGAAAGAGAAGAAAAGCAATTCATAACACTGAGGACACAACCAATTAGTTGAAGGGTAAGAGTTTGCATAAATGCAAGTAGTGCAGAAAAATAAAAGGTTTGTAGAGTGTGCAGTAGCACAAAGTACTTGGACAGGTTAGCAGAATAAAACAAACAGGTAATTGAAGGCCAAACAGAGAATGGTGTATGGATGATTGCTCTACCTTGAAACAGCTTTCTCACTTCTATTCAAAAAGTGCACTGCAACTAAGCAGAAGCAAATTATAGTTTAACTAAAAACATATTCACTGTAGAAGGATTTACATAAGAGGTAGCAGAGCAAGGAAAATGCACAGCCTGAGATTTCAGGTGCTGCAGAGAGTGAAGGAGCCGTCCCTTTCAGCTGAAATGGGAGAGCTTGTGTAACACTGGCACTAAACTCAGGGCAAATGATCCTCCTGAGAAGCAACTGAGGTAGAGGAGGAGCATTCAGAGGAGCCAGTGCTGCAGCAGCCTGCCAGCAGAACTCCTGCCCTGCTTGTCACACACTCCAGCTGCGTTATTCCTAGAGAAGGATGCAATTCTTCAGGAACCACAGCAGCTTTCCTGATGTGTTCAGGAAACTACAGGGGAAAAAAACAACAAAACACACAAACAAACAAACAAATAACCCCCCCCCCAAATCAAAACACAACCCAAAAAACCCAAGCCCCCTCCTCCCAAAAAATAAAAAGAAAAAATGAAAAAAAAAAAAAGTCCCTCTTAAAGAAAGTAATGAAGCACATTGATAAAGAAAAGAACATTGTTCAAGTCATTGTCCTCACTGTGGTGAATTGCAAGACAGCCTTTTAGAAAACAGTGCAAATATGTTTTCTTAAAATTAGGTGACTTGCATATTAAGAAGTGTCCATTATAAATTACTTACAATGCAAATATATTAACTCAAAAATCAAACATATTTACTCTTTCACAGCTGAAGACAGGTAAAATAATTATTTCCAAATAATTTCCAAAGGTCATATTGAAAAATAACACTGTATATTGCAAGCAATTTCCTGACAGGTGGTTTTGAATAAATCTATTTACAAATGTTGGGAATACTATTTTGCAATCTATTAAGATAACTGATCTCCAAATATGTCAGACACTCCCCAAAAATGTTGTAAATCAATATTCAACAGATGTTTCAAGAATAAAATGTATATAGCATTACTCTGGAGTGTTGAAGCTATAGCAGGTAGTGATGAAATAACCCTTAAAATATGGAAATATTACAATGTAAGCAAAGGATAATTCATATATTACAGTACTGTGAAGTGGACCTTGGGCCCTTCCTCTGTCAGACTTAGCTGCTTCTGTATGAGGCTTTGTATTAGCAGAAAAAAAGATAAATGCAAAACAGAAGACTCTGGGTATGCTGTTTCCTTGAAAGGAGCTTCAAAATGAAGATGTTCATTAGAAAAACATGCTCCTGCAAAAAATTCCACTTAAGGGCTTCATGACCACCTTCCACCCTGCTCCAAGGTGGAAAAATATGCAGAAGGTGAAACCCATGGCACAAGGCAAGAGAATGAGCTGCCAGCAGGTGTGAAGTGGGCAGTTCTAGCACCTTCTAGAGGTTCCTTAAGAAAACAAAATCATACTTTTCAGATTAGCTTTATGGAGTATGTCCTCATTCAGAAAACATTGCAATGATAAAGTTGGCCACAAAACAGCATATAAGTACCCTTACATAGCACCAAGTGATGAAAGTTTGTGTAATAAATTGTTCTGCTGAACTTGCTTTTGGGACAACATCAGCCATGGGTCATAAAAATCCCAGACAGGAGATGTGAAGAATCTGGCTGGGTAAGAAGTCTCTTGCAGTGTAGTTACAACAGGAAAGGTAAATGGTGTAAGCTAAAGCAGAAGTAAAGCTTCAATGAAATAAAGGTTCTGTTCTTTCTGTGGGCAAACAAACCACCTCCTTACAGGGTTCTGTGCACAAAGCTGGGTAAGTGAATATCTTTATCTTCCTGTCTGGCTCCACATCCAGGCCACCTTCAAAATGTATTCTAAAACAGTTGACATCTATAAGAAATGTGAAATTTCTCCTTGACAAGATTGTTCTTCCAGAAGTGACAAGCCATTTTTCTAGGTTCTCCAACTAACTTTAAATAAATAACTCCTAAAGTGCCTTGCATGGAGATTAATATGCCTCCCAGACTTTTTCAAAGACTCAGTTGCCCTTTTTAATAGTTATTAATTATGAGGGAATTCGTGTTGTTAAGGATAAAAATGACATAGTAGTGGTACAGACCTTTTCTTCATCAGAGGATTATCTCTCCAGGTACAATATGTAGAACTTTGTCCATCTTCCTACCAAATATTATGTCACTCCAGCCAATGATTTATCGAGCACTATTCTTTGCAGCATTTTTTTAAAGGTTAAGTTGTCTGTTTGTCTTTTAGATTCCAGCTGAGGCCCAAAGGATAGGAAGAGCAGATTAATACTGAAGAAAAAGAGTAACTAGACAGTTACAGAAACTTTATAACTTATTTCAAAGGAAGTTCCTCCACTGTACCTCTTCAATGGGAGAGAAACAAATCCTGAATGTGTAACAGCATGGCTCCAGCAGAGTTAAAGTAGATGTGACTGCTTTCTCTGGATGCTGGGTCTGACCAAGGAGATGTCTGTGAAATGTCTATTAAAGAAGACCTAATTTTTTTTCTATAAGGCTTTAAATTGGATACACATATCCAATGGGTGAAGATTTGCCTTTCTGTGGAGGGGAAACAAAGAAACAACAACTGTGATATAGGTTTGCGAAAAATAAATACAAAGATCTCCTGAAAACACCATGGAGGTTACTAGGAAGTTTTCTCAACAACAACAACAAAAAGGTTTATATACATTATAATGGTTTTAGGTTTGCTGATACTTGTAAGAGTCCTAAGTGGGAAATAAGTGTTCATCAAAGGCAAAATAGCTTTTCCTGTTTCTTTGCTTCATTCTGAAGTTAAAAATACAAGGCCATGCTCAACTAGCAATTACTTTCTATGTTCAGAGCTGTGAATCTGCATCCTTGAGAGAAGCTGTCTTCCCATACTTTTATTATTTTTCTATTTATTCATGACCTAAATGCTGTCACACTTCAAAGCTTTATATCAGCCTTGTAAAAAATGCAAGAGGTGAGGTCACCAAAATCTGTTTATGCATGGATAAAGCAGGTGAAATTTAGTACACTTTCCAGTGAGAGTTCTGCTTATAACACTTTATCATGTTTTAATTTAAATTCATGATAGTCAATCTATCCAACCATCCCATTATGATCAAATTTTTTGCTGATTCTTTTTTTTTATTATTTTTTATTAGCCTATCCTTCCCTTTATGGTTGATAGGGCTTTCTGCACTAAAAATTCTTCTCAGCAGTATTAGTTTGAAAGAGTCTGTTATCTCTTCTTATTTTACTCCTCACATTTTTTAAAGTGGCTTATGTCAGATAATAGATGATGGAACTTGTTCCTTCCCTTTTCTCTGATAAAAGAGAGCTTGATGGGGCTTTTGGTGAATCATCCAGTCTACCCCCTACCCCAAGACAGGACTATCCTTAGCAAATACTTTTCCAGTTCAAGAGCTTGGGTTACAAAAGCCACACAGCATTTTCAGATAGGTCATGTCGGACCTTTGCTGTTTGTTATTACCATTAGACAATTGTGTAAAATTCAAATGTAAACCTTTGTAATTTAAGCTTTCTACTACAGGCATGGATAAGAGGTTATAATTTCCTGTTTGAAGTTGCTTTTAATAGACTATAGCTTAAGGAGTCCTTCAAGCATTGAATTAATTGATATTGTGGAATGGATTTTTTCCATTGAAAATTGACATTTTCCAATGCAAATTAGTTTAATAAATAAAATCACGGTTGGGTGAAATAAATACATTACACAGTTCTTTAGCTCATAGCCTATAGGTTCATGTGCAGTAGATAGACCTATTGAGATAATTGCAACAATACTAAGCCAGAATAATAACAGAATAAAATTTGGCCTTAAGTTCATATTATATCATGTTCCACATAAAAGTCACTTTATCACCAGGTTCCAAGATGGGAAATATTATATTAAAAAAACCCAAAACAACAAATCAATATCATGAGAATAAATTAAAGGAATAAATGTGTTCATAATTGGGCAGTAAAAATAGGTTGAGTGGGGCACTGGGAATCAACAGTTTCCACATGTCAATCCTACCTCTGGACTGGAAATAGGAAGAGCAGCCTAGCCTTCCTAGTCCAGTGTTTGGTTTTTTTTCCATTTCCCTCCTAGTGTATTCATATTGTTGTTATTATTGTAATGTATTTTGTTATTATTGTTGCAATGTATTCAGTCACAGCTATCAGTTGATTCCTAATTTCTCAAGATGTGCAATACTGTGAAATAGATCTGCAATGCACATATTATTCTCATCAATTATTATTAAGTACATTTTTGTTTATTGACTGTACATCCTGCTGACATATTTCCCCATATTTAAGACATATATTGTTAATTAGAGAGCTCCACTGGGATGCAAAACATTGAAAATTCATATTATTTATTTGAAATTATTTGTTTAACTGACTATTCATGGACTGACAATCATTGCAGATTATAGAAGCACCAGTAAAATTAATTAGAGTGGTAAGATAATAAAAGGAAGGAAGATTTAGATTAAGATTTTCTTGTTTTCTGTCCCTTTGAGTCATCTAGGTAATTATGCATGTTTCTGACACAGTCCATGATGTGTTTACTCTTTATAATTGTACTTGAAGCAGAAGCAGGGAGCAGGGACTCTTACAGAACACAATCTTAATTCGTTTAAGCTTCACAATGACTCATTAACATTCACCATATAATTTCCCAAACAACAGTCAAATATATATTCAATTGAAAGGGTTCTGATATTTATTATTCAAAGGAGCTTTCCTTCAACTTCCTCACGAGGTGGAGTTGGTGGAATGATCAAGGGAGAAACCTTTGGCTTGCTCAGACTGAGTATGAAGTCTTTGGAGTAGCGGTTGGCAAAAAAGGCAGCATGATGCAAAATAACCCCACTGTCTAATGCACTTTCATGGGTTTATTAATATAGTATGAGAAAAAAGAAGGAGAAAATAGCACAGTTTAGTACACACTAACAACATTTGACATTTCTATTAATTAGGCACCCAGAAAGATTTGACTTTGGGCACTCCTGGCCACCTGTACCACTTGTGAAGTCTCCCCTTGCTGTTCTTCAGATAAAACCTTGTGAGTTCTGAAAAAAAATCTTGTCTCTTGTATTCTGAAAATATGTTTGTGCTGGATGTTGGCATCTGTGTGAAAGACATTTTTTGGGGTCTGGACAGGCAAAGGTGGTTGTGTCCCTTCTTTGGCTGAGCAGCACAGCCACCTGCATTGTCCTCACTTCATGGACTTCAGGTCAAAATCTGCTGGAGTTGGAGTCAAGTTTATTGTCTGTAATTTATGTGGCAGTGTGAATGTGTGTGATGAAAATAGTCATGGAGGGCTTGCAGTACAGAGTATTCTCTGCTCCCCTTTCCAGTGCCAGATACAACTTCTCTAAGACCACTTATTGATAGAGTGGAGACAGTGAGTAGAGTGTACATTTGTCTCCTAATTCCCCAAAAGGAAGGTTTACATTGATTTTGGCTTAGCATAGCTGATGTTCACAGAAGAGCACAATGACTTTCCAGAGTGCTTTGCATGGATTGTTTTGCACTGGCTTAAGTGTAAGTGCAGGTGCATCAATTTAGGCAGCTCTGGAAAGAAAAACTGGTATCAGTCCTGCCAAATTTCATTTATTAGCTTGGAACTCATCTGGAGATCAGTTTCATAGCAGAGTAGATTAGGAAGATTACCTGTGTCTCCTGTTGTGGGACTTTTTAAAGCCTGTGCCTTTAACAGTGAGCTGCACATTGACAAATACTTCACTATATTTCAGGGAAAATTGACTGTACTTTCAATGAACATCCCTTCCCACAAACTTTCACATCCTTCTTCATCTCTTTCTGGGGTTTGGATACATTTCTAAAATAAATAGTTCCTGATGAAGGACAGTGTGTAGCCCAAATTATTTTTATTATCCAATAAGATATTAATACCACATCTTGCCTCTGTGAATGTCATGTATGTACTTCTCACACAGAGTCTGAAACATATTTCTTTGCTCAGTAGTCACATTGTTTAGGGCCAAATAATAGGTAAAAATAGCTCAGTGTACTGTACTGGTCTTCTGCCAGAGAAGATGAGATACACATGGGTAAAATTGATACAGATCAAAAATAAATATTTAATAACATATAACTACATCAGTTAGTGAAGAAACTGAAAGCTTACTGTGCTCAATTTTCATGTGTAGCCTGCAGTTTCTCTTTTAAAGTGTAACAAGCCATGTCAACATTCAATGTCATTACTGCTCCATCTATTTGGATGATAAACAGTGAGACCTACCCCAGAGCTCAGGCTACTGTACACTTCCTGCCTCTGATCCCCCTAAAATCTACTTTCCCTGTATGTAATTACATCAAGGCTTTTGCAAAAGTCAGTCAAAGAGTCTTTATGTTTTTAAAAATAAACCCCTTTTTAACATGGAGTTTTGTAGTATTATGGAAAGGAGAGAGGTTTTACACCATTAATCTCTTTCTGCATCTCTTTGCCAAATGGAAGGCACAAGCATTGGGAATACTTTTTTCCTAGAAGCCAGTCCTTTTTATGGAGCAAATCAGTCAGTAGTAGAGACAAAAAGGTAGCATGCATTGTTCATCTGAGAACTCAGGTGGGTTGTGTTGCACTGGTGGACTTATCCTTGTGTCCTACAGTCAGTCACAGAGAAACTCTGTCTTAAAGGCTGTCACAAAATGAGATTCATGTTGCCTAATTGTGGCCATATCACTGTTGTCACAGGTACCCACTTTCAGCACAAATTTTAGGATGATATCAATCAATCTTTCTCTACACCATCATTAGAAAGACTCAAAAACTAATGGATAACAATAACTTGAGTAAGTGGCTACTGTGAACTGAATTCCACTGTAAGAGGAAAAAATAATCAAAGAAAACTAACTCATTGAGATTTCCAAGTATATAAAATCATACTGAGCAAAGAATATTTCAAATTTAAATAACAATTTAATAATAGAATTAGTTCTGTTTCAAAAGCAGAAATAGGAGTTATTCCAAGAACATCATTCTTTGATGCACTTTTGTAACTCATTCTTTTCTTGGTATTAGCATGGAACTTCTCCACTACACTATATGAAAAAAACCCTTGCACTTAAAATGACTTTGCTGCCTCTGTGGAAAATTCAGTAGTTTCCTCTATGCTACAAATATTGTTTATAAATGGATAAGAACAAAATGTCTATTTTTCTGTAGCATAAAATATTTTACATTGGATTATTGTATTTCTCATACTTAAACTTGCAGCTGGAGGAGAGCAAAGTGTCAGGTTGTTTTGTCTATTTTTTATTCTGGTATAAATATGTCTTTAATTCATCCCTGTGCTATAAACTTTGATGACATGTAAATATATTTCAGAACCCATTAATTGTTGTACCTGGAGAGCTTCCACTGGCTTCTAAACAATTTTATGTTCCTTTTAATTGCTAACTGTAACAGCATAATTACTTTAATTTCAAGAAACAATATATAATGAGAAGTGTGGGTTATATAAATCCTCTCTGTGCTTTTTAATATGCTGTTTGTGGGCTTTGTAAGGATGTTTGGTTTAACAGAACATTCTTTATTTTTTAATTTTTCCCCTTTGAAGTCCTTGTAGAGACAAGTTCTACCAGATTGTCTAAATCATATATTTCAAAATTACTAACATATATGGTGTCTTATACCACATGAAATCAGATAAATCTTGGGGTTTGAAAGATTTAGTATAATATAGGAAGACAAGGTACAATAATGGCCATGGCAGAACAGTATTACACCATGTAGGAGGTTTTCACGTTGTGACAGCTTCACTTTGTTTAGTGTTGTAGCTGGAAAGAAATTCCTTCCTAGCAAACAAATAGATCTTTAAATATTTATGAGCAACATCCCCCCCACACACATAACTTGGGGCCTAACTGAATGGTCATAGAAGTAATATAAAACAAAAAAAAGTCTAAAGAAGAGAGTTAAACAAGAACAAGATACAAATATATAAGTACTTGAAAAGCAATCTAATTTCTCTCACACAAGTAATTCAACATGTAGAGGCTCAATTTTCTGTCCCAGGTTCCTCTGATACTCTCTATGCACAGTACCTTCTGTCCAGAACTGAGAAACTTTTTTTCCCCCATGTTCCACCAGTATAAGAAGTACTAGATAAGAATAAACATCAGACTCTGAGCTACCTGATGTAGTGAAAGTTGTTCCTGTCCACAGCAGGGGGGAAGAACAAGATGGTCTTTAAAAGCCCCTTCCAACCCAATGCACATGATGATACTATGCTGTGACTCGAAGAACCAAAGTTCCCTTATAACTGGCTGAAGGCTGATGGGAGAAGAGGGTTAACCATGGTGGGCACTGCAGGGCAGGTGGGTACCTGCAGACTCTGGGAAACACTGCAAAGCACAACAAAGCACTGTCTTTTCATCTCACTTCTAATCAACTGGGCCCAGTTGAGTGCATTTGAGCAGCATCTGCAAAAGCCCCTTGGGTGCCCCAGGCTTTGCAACACCATCTTAGCTTCAGGAAGATGATGCAGACTGAGAGGATGAGACACCTAAAAAAGCTCCTGAAAGTCTGGTGGTCAAGAAACCTGTAAGTTAAGTGGATTACAATGAGTAAAAGGAACAAATTACAGAGACATTTCAGCTCTCAGTGCTTGCTATTTTGGCTGTTTCAGAGCATCATGTAGTTCTCTCTGATGCCCACTAGAGCAACCACTGAGAAGAAGACATACAGGTCATAGAGTTTGCTTGACCTGAGGGAATTCAAGCAGATCTTTTGGGATCATGATGCAGCTGCAAGTCTAGGCAAGTAGAAGGTACCTTCCATGCAGTCTGTTGGAGGTGCAACAGAATTGATGGCATTAACAAGATTATGGAGGCTAGAAGGAAAGCAAGAAAAAGATGCCTGATAATGTAACTTTTGGGTTTTGAGGTCAGCTCAGAGTTCTGGGTTTTGCTCCATAGTTTTGTTGCATTCAAAACCCTGTGAAGTCCAATTCAAAAAGTAGTCCTTGGGCCAAACTTAGAGATCCTCTAAGTTTCAGAGGAACTTAGAGATCCTCTAAGTTTCAGAGGCAAGCCCTGAATCACTGTGCTGTTCACAGACACTTGCTCACTGCCCTCTGTGCCAAGTGTCAATTATTCCCTCTCACAGTGGCAAGAATGACAAGGTTTAAGTGCTAATGTAGAGGGGAGTTGATGTGAGTCCCAACATGTATCATCTCTAGTTCTCATAATTTTCTTGTGGCTAGATAAAGAAGGTCCTCCTTGTGCTAAACAAAATGCATTCAATCCTAAAACATGCCATCGAGATTTGATGGCATAAATCATTCCTGGAGATGAGTGAGGAAAAGCTTGGAAAATTAATATACCTGGTATCTTATCCATAACCTGTAAAGTTAAAAAAGAAAAATGCTTCTTTTACATCATCTTGTTGTCTCTTGTTTTATTTACCTATTTACGTAATGCTTCTCATATTTCCACTCCACAGATTTTCACGTCAAATGTAAACCTGTTGATTCTTGCTAAAAATAATATTTACCACACATTAAAAGTCTTAAAGTGATTTGGAATAAATGATATTAAAATGTACTGAGATGCATGATGTTTACAATAAAAATAATTATTTTAATATATTTTTCCACAAGTAATGTAAAATAGGCTTCTTCCCTTTGGGGAAAATAAAAGCAGATTTTTTAATTAAAATTTGTTCTTGTTTCTCTTTTAGTGAAAATGGTCCATTGTAAGTGAATAAATACAAATTTGCTCTCCCACATGTAATGGTTGTGCATATATTTATTTAATACTTTATATTTTCAGGCAAGTTTACCTAAGAATTTCACAAAACTAATTGTTAAAGTAAATTTTTTCTTACATTTTTCTCCATTTATTAACCTTGTGTTCCCTTTTTGACTTGACATCCCTACTTTTTGTCATGTGATTTTTGCATAAAGAGATTCTTATTACAGCAAAGTGTCACTGAAGTGCTCAGGAGCCTTTGAACTCTCCATCATGGGATGTCTTTAAGAACAAGTTCAGCAAACATCTGTTGTGTACAGATCCTGCCATGGACTAGAGGAATAAGCATATAATCTCTTGAGGCAGCTTCCAAGTCATGAGTCTATTTTATATGTAATTAGGAGTGCTCAATGAATGAATTGTGTCAAAACTGTCAACATCACCTGAATTATATCTTAATAGGTATACAATGTATGCAAGGAGAATTTAGGTAATAGATTAAAAAAATTATATCTAGATCTTTTTCTTTCTCTTTAAAAAAGAATCCTGCAATTGTGCTGCATGGGAAACTCATCCCAAGGGTTTGAGGAATTCTGCAGCTTTTCAGCATCTGATGGTGGTCATGTTTGCCCCATCTGTCTCTGACTTCTAAGGATGAAACGAATGTTCAGAAGTAACTAATTTGTTTTTCTGTGTTATGCATGTCATGTTAAGGCAGCTCATTTTCAGGGTAGATTTTGCACAAAGTATAGCTAAATATTTTGCAGCAATTATTTACCATTTTGATAATGGATATTTCTTTCATGTTGCTGTTTGGGTATCTCTGTGCTCTGATCTCAGTTGTAAATATCCAGAACCCATCAGTCAATCAGCTGGCACCAACTGGCACGTGGCTGTAATAAGGGGCTTGTGAAAAAACATTATTAATATTGTAGTAATACTTTTTCCATCTGTAAATCTCCACACATGATTGCAAGACAGCATCTGCAGGTTGTATATAAAGAAGCCAAAGCTTAGAGTGAAATAATTTGCTTAAAGTCACCAATTATCCTTGCAGCAGAACTGGGAATAGGACCAGATTTCCCAAATCTCCGCTTCAGTATCTGATTTATTCAGTTATGCTCATTCCTTGATTCCCCACCTATCCCTGTCTCCCCTCCTGCCCCACCCCACTTCCTTTTCAGATATGCAATTCTCACTTTCTTAGGTTTATGCCAAAAAAGTAGGCAATAACACTGGAGCTTGGCTTTTGCTTCACTTTCTCCCTAAGAAATAAGCTTATATTAAAGCAAAGAGCATGTAAAAGAAAAAGAAATAAACACTATACTGGCACATATATTTCATTGATATTTTAAAATATCTTAAGTAATTTGCAACTCTATCTTCTTGTTTTCTACATATGACTGTCCCTAACTGCCTGAAAATAAAATAATTAGTGTTTTTTGGAGTTGATATTTCTTTCCTGGGCTCCAGAATGTCCTTTAGTTAACACAGGCAGAAAAATGAATCAGAAAGATAGACAGATTTCTACTAGAAAATTAGACATTTAGACATGGATAACATATGTTATCCATGTACAAGTATTATACTAAACCCCTTGCTTTTGACTGTATTATAGACTGCAGTCCTGCTTATCTTCAGAAGAAAAATATAGTTTCAAGTTACATATAACCTTTTGTAAATATTACTTCAGATAGAAAAATTTTTATTATCTGGAGTGAGATAGAAAATCATAATTTTATTTTAAATCTTTGTTCAATTTGTTCAAAAGGAATCTGCCAAGCCTGATAAATATTCCTTTATTTTAATGTTTTAAAAGTATGTATGTATATTTTATTTCCTTTCTGTGTATTTCCTTTGTTTTCTTTGCCTAAGATTTACAGACGATCAATCATGTCAATAGATTTTATTGTATGTGGGACTTTGGGGAAAATTGTTGAAATGTATACCAATGTTGAACTTTCAATGTACATTTTTCAATAAGAACCTTTTAATGTTTTCTATTGTGACATTTTTTTAAATGAATTTATCGCTGTAATGTAAGGTGAGATTACAAAATTCCAATTAATTAACCCTGTTCTACATGAAAGTTAATGAAAATTAAGTGTAATTTTCAACATAAATTGAGGGATTTCCCCCAGAAAGTCATAAAACTCTTGTTCTAGTGCAGACTACCTACATTTTTTCTATATATAATATGCAAAATCATGTGTTCTCTGACCCCCTCTTCTCCCATTTGTTCATGTGTGTGTGTGTGTGTGTTGGTGGTACACTTAGGAAAACCAGTTGAAACTCAAAAAAGACTTGAGTTGGCCGACTTCAAGAGAAGCTCTGTCAGTGAGGTCAGTCTAAGAGGTGCAATACTCACCAGATGAAAGCAAAGGAAACTCTCCAGCCTCAATGTCTTAAACTCGGGCTGGGCAAAGCCCTTGAAAAATAGATGAAATGGGATTGACAGGTGCCTTTGAGACCCCATGCTTTTGAGAAGTTGCACAAGGAGAGTGAAACTCTTTTATGGCCAAAAAAGTTAGAAGATGTTGGCTTTGATCTGCTAAATCAGAATGTTTAAATGGGATCAGTAAAGACAAGGACTGGAATGGCAAAACTTTCAGCGTGTGTGAACTGTCCTTCCAGCAGAGCAGTTCAGTGTGCACACACACAAGCACAGCTTTGAGGCTCTGTAAGAGGCAGTCACAGGGTTAGTAGATTACCAATCCAATTGAAAAGAAAAAAAAGTTTAGATTCTTGAAAACACAAATGGGGATTCCCTCACCCTCAAGAAACACAAAAATAGACAAAGATACAGTTCAACTATATTGTTACTGCAGTTAACAGGGACAATTATGAGTTACTCTTCTAGCCCTATATGCAAAAATAAATTGCTGTGAAGATTTAGTGATGCTTTCAGTCTTGATTGGTTGGCACAGGACGGAGCTAGGTGAAAAGCAGGCTGCCTTGTTGCTTGGGTAGTACTGCTTTGCAACAAGGAAACCTGCTAATGGAGCTGGAGGTAATGGTTCTCCTCTCCCTTCTCTCAGTTTCAGTCTTGGCCAGGACAAAGATGCAAGCCCTCCATTTATTACCATCAGCACTTGGAGTGGTCTAGAAAAGAACTTAATGGGCATTCTTCAGCAGTGTGTACATTCCCATAGATTCTATAGTAGAGGGTATTTTCTTAGGATAGTCAAATTGGATGCTTTTTTGGCTAGACCTCCAAAAATACCACATTCTCCAGGGATTTTAAAATCCAAAGCCACCCTGCTGGAGTACACAATAGCTGAGATTGGAAAGTACCAAACTTCCTCTAGTCTGATCTTTCTGCTGAAAATAGGATCAGGTAAAACATGCTGCCCAGTACTGTGTTCAGGTGAATTTTGCATCATCTCAAGGATAAAGACTCCACAAATTCCCTGGCTAACCTGTGCCAACAACCCTTAAATAAGAAAGAGTTTTTGTCTTATTTTAAAGAGAATTCCTTGTATTTCAGTGCTGCATTGTTTCTTTTCCTGTTAGTGGACACAATTATCATGATTATTATCTTAAATATATTTTCTATTCAGATATTTATAGCATGAGAGAAAAATGCAGAAAGAAACTCAAAGCCCCCAAAGCATGATGAGTGAAACACTTGCTCTTCTAGCTAGCCCAACTTATTCATGTCATTTGTACAGACACGACAGGGAGCAAACTCATTCTGTTTCAGCAGAAAGATTCTACTCTGCAAAGTGGGGGATTTTTCAAAGGCAGCATGACATTTTTTTTTTTTTTCAAACTGAAACATTTTTCAAAATATATTGCTGTATATTAGAACTTTATTCCTTCAAGCACTTTACTAAAACTGTCAGCTGCGTCCTGGCATGGAGAAGTGGAATTTTCTACAGATTATTTTTCTGCATTTTTAGATATCTCCATGATTTTTCTGTCATTTGCATAAGATATACACTTTAAACTTATCTTTGTTTTCCACCTATAATAAGTATTTTTTGGTGAGTAGTATTTTTATCTAATTTCATTTTCAGCTTCACTTTTTACATTTTATGAGACTTTTAGAGGTGCCTTACTAAATGTATTTGGCATGATTTGCATAGGATAATATCTTCTAGTTTTGACATGTTTTTACCTCTTCCTTTTTCTTTTTACCTTTTCATTTAAGTGGAGTATCTTTCTACAAAATCCTGCATAAAGATTCTTCCAGAATGCCATATAACTCTGTAAAATTATACTGGGGCTGTGTGAGAAGATGAAGAATTTAGTTGCATGTCTCAAGAGGAAGTTTCCATAAGATAAGCCAACACAACAGGAACTTGAGATAAGTATAGATGGCAAAACAGGAAGGCATTAATTCCTGGAAGGTCTGATAAAGGTGAAGATTTGGAATTAGCACATTGGACAAAATTCCACTATGCAGACTGAGGGAACTTAAAATGAGACTTATCTGGACAAAAAATTCACACAGTGGCAAACTGTGTGAAAGGATCCACATGCCAGTCCAAGTTGTGGGGATGGCATCTACATCCCATGGATATCTGGGACTTGGACTGTGTAGAAGTGGCACATCCAGAAGAACAACACTGGGACCCCCACCACTGAAGACCAGGGTAAAGGACTTGTGGGATGCTGCAGGGATCCATGGGGTGGTGAAATCTTTCTCACTCTCTTTCTTTTCTCTCATCCCCCCTCTCATTATACTTCTGTCTCTCTACTTCACATTCACTGGTAAATAAAATCTCTACTGTTGACTCTGTTAAATGGTCTTGTTTGCACCTTAATTTAGATAGAGGCACCTCTTTTAATTGGATCATACCATGCTGTCTTGAAAGTCCCTTCATATGCAGCTTCATTGTTCATAATTTCTGATTGGAATTCACTACATAAGCATTTGATGTGCAGTGTTTTTGAGCACTGGGGTAAGGAAAATAAAATATGTAAACATAATTTTCAATTCTCATATTCACAAGGTTATTGTTAAAATATTTTGTCTTTTATCTGTCCGACATAAAGCCTGCTGTTTCTGTGTCAGCCCTTGTAGCCTAAAGTCTTAGATACCAATGAATTTTGACAGCAATCCAGGAAAGATGGTTAGCTTTGCCAAGGCATTGGAAAGGCTGAAGAAATTATTGCTCATCTCTCCATGTGGGGAGATTTCGAGGTTATGTGTAACAGGTGGAAGCAAGTCTGATGCATGTCTTTTATCAACCAGCTTGCATGGAAATCATAAAACTGAAACTTCTTGTTTTTAAAAAGACTTATGACCCTCGTTGTGAGAAGTTAGAGGCAAAGGTGCTGACTTTTATTAGCCTGTACTTTAATATACCCATTATTTTCTGCAGTTTAGCACTCCTATTACTAAATGCACAGCATATAATATTACACAGTACAGATTTGCAGAAATTGCTTTTCTGTCACTGAAATGTGTTTTCATTAGGCACATGAAGGATAAGAGCAGTTTGCCTTTAATCTATGGTGGTACTGTCTTTACAAGCAAAATTACATTGGAGGTTATATTTTCACTTTCAGGAAAATAAATCTTTAATTCAACACTCTGCATGAGAAGTTTGACACTGAATTGAAGGGAATTATAATTTCACCTTAATTTTTAACTTTTTCTTACCTCAAGTTACCACTCTGTCTCAAGATTTTTGCCTGAATCTTGTTTTTAATGGTTGGACTAAAAGACAAAACCTAACTTTTGCAATTTATGATAAAAAGCAGACAATAAATGTAAGGTAATAATTTTAAATAAATAAATAAATGAGCAACAGATACCAAGACTGCTGCAGCCAATACTACAAAGGGAAAAATATCTTTGAGAAGAAAACCAGTAAATTTAATTCTGGCTTGCCTGGAATATGCTTTCAAACTTTTGTCAGTACTTGTGAGTAGGCATTTATAGTGAGCATCCTCTTACAGGTGATTGAGAAGATGAAGGAAAAATAAAGTTAATTAGTAAGGACTGAATGATCCATAGGAAATGAAAAGTTGAAGGTTCTAATTTTTATAGTTATCATAACATATCATCTTTGGAATTAATGTTGTGCTAGCCAAAATCTTTTGACAAAATATTAATCTGCTTCTCTATACTCATCTCAAATACCCCTTGAAATTAAGCTGACAAAATTATTCATTACTTCTTATTCTAAAATGCTGCATGTTGCTTCTAGGACAGTTAAGCACCTACTCAACATAAGACAGAGGGATAATGTATTTCAGTGGTATATGGAGACATAT
Organism: Notiomystis cincta; assembly: GCA_013398075.1. NCBI lineage: Eukaryota > Metazoa > Chordata > Aves > Passeriformes > Notiomystidae > Notiomystis > Notiomystis cincta. The sequence continues at coordinate 143,688 of VZRX01003738.1, forward strand.
CTGCATTAGATTTAAAATAGACATGCTGTTTTAAGAAAGGTGTATTTAGATGGCATTGTGATGCATTTTAATTTGCATCCTGAAACAAAAGTTATAAAGAAGTGATCTAACTTGAAAAATATAATTTTCTTTTTTTGAAAAATTAACATTAAAAATACTGTCAATAATCAACACCCTCTTGTTTTGGTTTGACCCTGGCTGGATGACAGGTGCCCCCCCTAAAGCTGGTCTATCACTGTCCTCCTCAGCTGGACAGGAGAGAGAAAACATAACTAAAGCCTCTGTGTTTTTATGTTAAGGGTAGGGAGAGATCACTCACCAGTGACTGTCATGGGCCAAACAGACTCCACCTGGGGAAACTGAATTTATTGCCAGTCATTACAGAGTACAATAACAAGGAGTAAACCCAGATCTTAAGCTCACCTTCCCCTCGCTCCCCCATTGCTTGGTCTCAACTTCACCCCTGATTTCTCTCCCTGCTCCCTCCCAGTGGCACAGGGGGACAGGGAATGGGGGTTGCCATCAATCCATCATGCATTGTCTCTGCTGCTCCTTTCTCCTCAAGGGAGGCCCCTCACACTCTTCCCCTGCTCCCATGGGGTGCAGTCCTTGAGGAGCAGCTGCTCCAGCATGGATCTCTGGTCACAAGTCCTGCCAGCAAGCCTGCTCCATTGCGGGCTCCTCTCTCCACACGGGCTCAGTCTTTCCTGCTGAACATGAAACCACAGACTATGCCATGGCATTCATAAATCTTTCCCTACTTTCTTTCAGAACTCCTTGAAGCTATTATCTATTACTATTAACAGTATTGTGGGAGTGAATCAAGTTCCCTAAGGTATTGTAAAAGCCCCCCAAACTGACAGCCTTAATAGACAAGACAGAGTAGAAACTGAGGAGGAGAGAGGGGATAAATAGCCTTTCTAAGGTCATACTGAAAGCCTATGACAAAGAAAATAATCACCAGTCTCAAGCCAGAGCCTGACCAACTGAACTGTCAAACCCATGTGGGAATACTTCCAGCTGTGAAGGGTAGAATCTCCTCTAGTAGTTCCCATTATTATTTTCCAGTCATAGGTAATGAAATTCCTAGGTCTTAGAGTCAGTCAACACATACAGACTTTTCGTATTGCATATTTTCTAAATTATTGAATTATTATTTTAGTAAAGGATATCATGTTCTAAATGGGTTAAAAGGGGATAACTGAGAAGTGTTACTTTTGAGTAGTCAGGTGTTTAATGTACATGAAGTATTTTCTGTACACTTACTTAAGTAAATTATCAAGTCACATATAAAGCAAACTTTATCCAAAAACATTATACTAAACACTGCACTAAGTAGCAGAAAGGCCCACAGATTATCTTTTATTTATCATGAATCTCTTTAATAGTGACTCTGAGGAAGTACAAGTGAGATTGAAAAATAAATGACTGAAGGCAAATGAATTGGAACAAGATTTAGAAAAAATCTTGAAAAATACATCTATATTTTGGGGTTTATGTTTTTCTCCACTGGTGTAAAAATAGCTTTAGAAGAAATTTTTCCTTGCAATAAAGTTTTGAAAACAACACATGCATTTATTTTTTCCTTACAAAAGATAATAAAGAAAAGCAAAACAAAACAAAATATTATCCCATAGCATATTATCATGGCATATGAACTCTATACAGATTGAATATAGATTTCAGAGGAAGTAGAAGATGTAGTGAAAATTACTGTGTTGCGTAGATGAATAAAAGAGCCATTGAGATACCTTGAGAAACATCTCATCTCACAGAAGCTTTCTTGTTTTTATTGACTTTTAAATTTTGAAGCCTTTTTCAAGGATTACTGGTGAAAAAAACTAACCCTATCCAGTGAAAATTGGTGTAAGACTGGTTATATTGCATCCTGCAATTGAAATGTATTCCAATATAGTAATTGAACTAAAATTGTTCTCCAGCTAGATGCTTTCAGAAAATGTCCCTAGTTTGAACTGGTAATGAGTAGAATGATTTCTAGTGTTTACAAGAAAGGTACTGAGTGACCAAGAAGGAAAGATTCAGTGTAAATGTGAAAGGTCAAAATGAATGTCTTAGAAATAGAAAATCGAAACATTTTCCTCTGGTTGTATCATTCTAACTCAAAAATTACCCGGAAATGTACTGGGAAATCTATTACTTTTGAGACATAAAGATATTGTTAAAATTACTGTGAAATCTTTTCAAAACTAGGAAAAGTCATTCACATGTTCAAAGGCTGTAGTTCTTAAAAGACAATTTTCACACCAAAATGTATTTACATCAAAGGAGGACAAAAGTACTTCTTTAAGTATATTTACAGTATTCTATTTTGTAGAACTTCAGAATCATCAAATTAATAGTCTATAATATTTCTTAATGAGCAGGCTTTATATAGAGTGAGGGAAATGAGAAAATAGATTATTTATTTTGTTTAACTTATTTCTGCATAGGATGGATCTGAAAAGTAATAGAAAAATTGAGACTATTAAAGAGAAGCTTCCATTACAGGAAAAAAAATACTTAGCTTAGTATATTGAGTACAATTTATTTTTTATTTAACTAGTCATGAATAGAAGGGATTTAGCAACATTTAAATAATTTGGAGTCTTGGACAAAACTGACTTCCCAAGAATAATTTTAAATAATGGCAGAAAAAACGCCTTCCTTTCTTTGTCTTTTAAAA
>VZRX01003738.1:146564-286113 GCA_013398075.1 Notiomystis cincta
TTTTAAAAGCCAGCTGTTCTTCAAGGACTCTGTAGGCACACCAGCATCAGTTTAACTGTTACTTTCCTCACAGTATGGAGTTTTGAAAGACCAAGGATTCGAGGATGTGTCTGACTGGGCTCATTGGGCAATTGTGACGCAGACACCTGGCCCCAACTCTGCTGAACAAGAATCCTGATCTAAGTCAGGGGCAGGAAAGTTCAGGCCTACATGACCGATAAATATATATATATATATATATATATGTATATATGTATATATGTGTGTGTGTATATATATATATATATATTATATGTGTTCAATCTGTTATCAAAGGTAGGATGACCCAACTCAGATAATTTCAATGTAACTGAAGATTTTTTTGAGCACCATATACAGTTCATTAGTGAATAAAATGCCTTATGTTGAGGATTGGATTAGGTGGAACACCTGTCTTCTATCTGTTCTTATTTGTCGCATTATTCACTTCACTTCATTTGTCTTTGGTTTTGTTTTATTTTTCTGCCCCAGAGCTGTGCCTGCACTATTCAACTGAATGGCTATGGCAGGGATGTGAGCACTGGAGCATGGTTTGCCCCTGGTATCTCATGCCAGCCCAGACACCACACTCAGTCAACATCCAGGAGCAGCCTGGGGTCCACAGATACATTCTGGATGTGCTGCTTGCTCTGGTGTAAAAGAGCAGTCCTGTGCACACCCAGCTGGCCCCACCAGCTGCCTGCCTGCTTCATGCCCACAGGAAGAGTCTACTGCCACAGTTTCCAGGGGTAGGTAGCTGCTTTGGGAGTACCTGGTGGTGGCACGAGAATACTTTTAGGTAATGTTTGCTGATGCAAAAATGACTCCACTATTAAAGTTTTGGATGTTTTATGCTGATTTTAGCTTTTGAGAAGAGGCAAACTGGCTAGCCACATTGGAAAGGAGACAAAGGATGCTACCCCAAAGAGTGATCACATTTGCTAGAATTTCATAAAAGTTGTGATTATGCTGTAATTTTCCATCCATATCCTTCTAAATTAAATATTCTTTCTTTCAAGAGTATGCTTTCAAAAATACGGTTTCATATTTTCCCCTAGAAAAAAACCTCAATTTTTGTCAATATACCCTTGTTTTCCAAAAGCTTATAAAATTATAGTATGACTCGTTTTGTGCAAGAAAATATATTTCCCCCTACTGACTGAGGCTTTACGAAGAACATGTAAGAGTATTTGGAGTCAAAGTTACTCACAGATATGGGAAATTGACATTTTTTATGTTCTAAGTAACATCAAAATGACAGTTAAAACTTATATCAGACTCATACTAGTAGACAGACATATAGAGCAAGACTATCTGTGAAAAGAACATTATCTGTGCACTATGAAATTCCTGATTCTCTGGTCACTGTATGGCAGAGTTCAATTTCCACGTTTAAAAATAATCTCATCAACAAGAAATTACTACACTACATGATGGTTTGTATCTTCTTCTTTCTGACACCAGTTGAAAACAGCTCTGATGCAGCTTCAGTGCCTCACAGAGACACAACCACCTAGAGTTTCTGTTCTGTTAAGTTTGATTAGCCTGAAATATTTCCTGAAACCTGAGTCCTGTGTATACCATTTGGCTTTGATAAGGAGCATCCTGAGTCATTACAAACTTCAAAAAATTTTGTATCAGTTTCAACATTCATCTCTATTCTCCTTTTGTGGGGTTTTGCCCTATTGAGTTTATGTCCAGGAGCTGGATGTCTATATTCATCTCCATATCAAGTTCCTGAATCCAGAAAAAAAAAAAAAATTGTTTTACATTCCAAATGTAATACTTTAGGTGACCTCAAATTTTTAGATGGAAGAACATCACTGCAAGTATTGCCATCATAATAAGCCTGTATGCCATTAGTTTTGGAATAACCAGTAAAATCTCAGTGAAAAGCAAACAGTTTAACATGTATTTTATGTTTGTGTAATGTATGATAGAATTTTATGTATATTTGAATTATTGCTAAAATGATTATCTAAAAAATGTTCTTATTTAGTCTTACTCTTTCAAATAAATCTGACTAGCCAGAAGGTAGGACTACAGTTTACTGCTGACAGATTTTAAGGATGCTGAGCTTGTGACTATGGACATTTTCCAACTGTTTTTTGTTATGGCTCCCAAGACACATTATAGTATTTCTGAGCTTCTTTGAAACACTCTCCAAAAGCTATATTTTTCAGTAGCTGAAATTTCACTGCCTCGTAAAGTTTTAGAGCTGCTTAATCACATTATCCCTGGGCTGTCGCTCACGTGGAACATATTGAAGAAGGCCAATAAACAGGAGTTAGGAGCATCCTAAAGGAGAAAAAGACAAACAAATTTGTGGGTACTGTTTTCATGAAGGACTTCAATCCTTTCATGAAGGTCTGTGACTTAAGTCTGTTTTAGAGCTTGTCTAATCTAATTTGCTACCTTTCAAATTATATTGGACTTTGAACTACATATTTATTTCAGATAAATTAATTTTGTTCTTAATCAAGGTAAACTACATTGAAATAAAAAGTTCTGATTCAACTGTCTCAGGAGTATTTGTTTAAGTTATCACATTAAATTATGATCAGTAGACAGTGATTTTTCCACAACAGGGAAATTATCTTATTTCTCAAGTTGATTGTATTTTATTCTTTGACAAAGTTGGAAAGTGCCACCTTGGACTTAGATGCAGGAGAGGGAATCTTGGCAGTTGTGTCCTCTGAAGAGACAAAATTTTTTGTGAAAATGTTTCTGAAAGATCAAATGCAAAGCTGGTGATTTGCTATGTTTGCAGTAATTTGGAGCATATGAGCACTGAATATATCAGCTATAGTAGACATGGGCTGAAGGACATAAACAGCCATCAATGTGGGAAATTTTAGGTTAGGTAAACACTGAATTAAATAAAATTGGTGCAATTTTTAACCTGTTCTTTCAAACAGTGGCATATATTCAGAAATATTGAATAATTTGATGTGTCTCACACACATCTATCTCAATAACTCCACAGGCCTTGGAGGTACAGTGTCACATTCCTGCCAGCTGGAGAGGCTCAGCTACCCTCACACAGAAGTACTTGTGCCTGGAGTAGAGAGACGTGGCTGTGGTGTGCAGAGTGTAGCTTGCTCTGCCCTCCTGCCAAGATGACCAGACAAGAAGCCATTCTGATCTGGAAGCCAGCAAATTTCATTAACCTGCTATTTTTACATTATTTTCCTTCTTGGCAGCATTTGCCAACTTGAGTATATCTTCAGGAATAAAGGGCTACATCTATCTGAGAGTAAATTAACATTAGGGCTGGAGGGTGTTAGGGCATGTTCTCTGCTGGCTTAGTCTTTTTGCCTCCAAACATGACTTTTTTCATCCAAATTGCCTTTGGAAAATTATTCCCTACTCCTTTGAATGCTCCAAGTGCATTTGGGAATAGTCTGGAAGAGTAAGAATTGGCCAAGGACAAAGCTGAATCAGAATAGAATGCTCTACTGCCAAAGTTTTTACTACTTTGCTGGTACAGATACCTCTGTAGGTGAGTTGCAGCATGGAGATTAATTCCAACTAACAGTTAGATTGAGCCTTAATTGCTCTTCAGTGGCCCAAAAAATGAACAAATCACCATTCCCAGCTCCCAACTGCATCCTTAAGTGACTACATTACTTTATAACTCTACTTCTGAATTTCCAAGGTCATAAATGCAATGTTTACTAGAACAAAGAAAATAATACATTTTCCCGAGCCACACTTAGCAGCTTAGTCAATGAAACATCCTTTTTCCCATTAACCTAAGAGGACTTGACTCAGAAACTCAGATCTATTTAATTAGTTTCAAATTACAAACTAAAAATCAATAGTTATTTTCCAAAGATAAATATCCTCCTGAAATATGCCAAGACACTTTTCTCACTAACTTTTCTTGAACAGGAAAAAGCAGTCAGGCAAATAGCTCTCCAATTTCATGCAGTAGCATTCTTTTTCCACCAGTTATTAGATATTGCAGAAAAGGAGTCTGAGTATCTGCATGTTCATAGGTGATTTAATATTTCCCAAGGAAAAGGCAACAGTGTGACCTCTCAAAATCAGGTAAAACAAAATTGTTTCAACTTGACTACTTGAGTAGATTAAAAAAGACCATGACTAAAAGCAGACAAGAAAATAAAGCAGTTGCACATTTATTGTGAAAAATAAAAGAAATATCTATTTACCATAAATTTATTATTTTCCTCTTCCTATAGTTCAAAATTAATTAATATTTATTTTCCTAAAAAATCTGATTATACCCCATGTATTCATTAAATCTAAAAGTTACAAACCACAATGTATAGGTTATCTAACAATAATAATGCAGATAGTACTCCAGATTATATTTGAGGTTAGTATCTGTGGGTTAAAAATGCAAGAAGAGAACCCTAAAAGTGACAAAAGTGGAGGCAGGAAAACACTGTAAACACTGCCTGTCTCAACAGCATTAAGAATGGTATGCATGATTTCTGTCAAGAACAAGCAGTGAGCTAAGACAGATGAACATTATTTACATGAAACAAAAAATTACTTAAAAGTTGTTGTAACAGACTCAGAAATCCCGAAACCGCAATAAGCTTATTATAATTAATGAGATGGTTCTAGTAAGGAAAATAAAACAAAACTTGCTAGGAAAGCTCTAAAGGAATGGCAATTACTTTTTTACTGAAAAGCTTATGGGAGTCAGGGCTTGGCAGTGAACCGAGGCAGAACTAGGATGGAATGGTTTGATGCTGAAGGAAGGGCACCACATTCAGAATATGAATATTTAAGTTTCTTTCCTAAAAGAATATCTAAAGTAGAGAAACAGCTGAGGAAAAAAATATTAAATTAAATTAAATTAAACCAGAATCATATTTTAGTAGTTCATTCTTCTGGTTTGTAACTTTTCTTTCAATTTTATGATCATTTTAGTGTTTAAAATTAATTCAGAAGAATATGAAGTATCTTAAGTTCACCAGGGTCAGCAGATTAAGAAAATATCAACAAATCCTTCGTGTGCCTGAAGTATGGAACAATTTTAAAAATCTGAGGACCTAGAGCTGATTTCTATTGGGTTACTCACTAGCAAATATCTTGGGGATCTCTAATCTACTCTTATGGATGCTCTCCTGCAATGGAATGCCTAAACCACCAAATAGTTGAAGAAATAAGTCAATTACCACAGTATTTCTTATTGAGGTTTAAGCTAAATTCTTTATGTGTTGACTCAGTTGTTTAGCTAGATAGTCTTTAGTCTTGTATTTTTTTTTTCCAGTCTGAATGCACTTCTACCACACCTTGTTTTATTTTATAGTAATGATAATTATATATCCTAGTTACCATCAAACATTCACCCATATTCCATGTGAAAATATTTTAATTTGTATTAATCCACCTTCTCTAAATCTTTACTCTTCCTACAGTATTGCTATAAATAACCAAAATACTCTTTATGCATTATTGTAGGTGACCAAAATACTGTTTTTCTGAGGCCTGGATAATTCAACATGGTTGAAGCCAATTTACATACCTAACCTTGCAGTGTCATATTGCATATCTTAATGATATTTCTGGTCTCTAAGAGGATTCAAATGCATGATTTCCTAATTTATTAGGATATTGATGGGGAAAATAAAGTAGAATCCAGTGTATATTGGCTGGAAATTAATTCTAATTGTCATCCAAGAGAAATATTAAGAAACTAGACTAAGAAATTTAAAGAGGAAAGAACATTGTTCAGGAGAATAAGAAAAAATAAAGGCAAGGGAAAATAATAAAAAAATAAGGTTAAGAGGTAGCCTGTGAGAGAGATAAATGGTAAATGAGATTATGAACAACTGAAGTTTTATTTCTGAAAAACACACAATCTGGTGGTAACTACTTTATATCATCCCATCACACCTGACTAGCAGTAACACCAGCAGTCCTTATGCCTAGAGGATGAGAAAAAAATGCTGAAAAATATTACCCTTAGGAATGGTACAATAAATATATTGAATTAATTTGCATAGTTTTAAAAGAATAAGCCTTAAAATTTGCAGTGAGTGATTTTTGTATGTGAACAGGTTTTATCAGTTTACAGGAAAAAATATGGCCTTCTAATAGATCTACATGTTCTCTAATTTACTTCAGTTTCAATTTCAGGAACTGTCATACCTGAGACCTATCACTGAGAAGTTGATTTCTGGAGTAAGTAGAGGTTTTATATCTAAACCTCTTAAAAATGGAAAGACATATTTGGATTCATAATTACAACTATGGCAGATGGCCATCAGCAGGATTAAAAAAGATATAATGAGAACATTGTCAGAGGTATATTAGAGGCAGACTTGGAAAATTGAATCACTACTTGAAGGAAATAGATTTTCAATTGGTTACAGGACCCCAGAGCTTTGTGAGAGAAGCAAAGAAAGACATGCCAAGGAAAAGTGATGTTTGACATGAGAACTAGAAAGAGAAGAGTAAGCTGATAGAAACTTCTTGTACTGATATGATATTTGAAGGGGAAAAGAGCAGTGATAAACTCTGAGCTAGAGACATTAAGGTAGATAAGAAACGTTATTTGTTTGGACATGTTCTAAACTAATTACAGAAAGTATCTGAACTTCTTTGGATTTGTAATTTCCCAGAAAGGTACAAGGAGGAGAGAATATCTCTATATATGCTAGTAAAACAGACACTGGGCACAAAGGGAAAGAAAGGGGCTGTGTGGTGGCTGCAGCTGTTGACAGCCACCCTCGTGTGACCATTCAGATAGATCAGACATGAAGCAGATGTTAGAGTATGTTTTAGAACTTCTGACAACTTCAAATTCTGCATACATAAGATTTTATCTATTTTCTTGAGATTCAGCTTTCCTAGCCACAGAGAGTGCATTTGTGCAGTTACCCTGCTAATTAAAATGGCTATGAGGTAAGGGAGAATGAGAATCTTAGTCGAGGTCAGACAGGAAACTTCTGCCTCAATTTACTACTCATTTCTGCTGTGTGCATGTTATTATGGCTATTATTATGAGAAAGACCAAAAATCAATGGGTTGTTCTTGTGAACCAGGGACTGAGGCTGCACTGTACTTATCACAGGCACACTGAAAAAGCAAAGTACTTAAAAATATAATTGCTTGGGATGAGTGGCTTGACTGACTCCAGTATTGTACCTTCTCAAGTGAAAAACTTGCCCAAGTGAAATAAAGAGAAAACATCTACTGACATCCATGAAAATTTCCTTTCCCAGTTCTCATCATAAGGTATTAATAATAATAATAATCAGTCTAATATTGCTCAGAATATTCTTTCTGAGGAATGATTAAAACTATCTAATCCATCCACTACTATATGCTGTCACAGAAAGATTAATTAAAATAATCACAGGGCTTATTATTTGCAACACAAGTTAACATGCTTACTAATAAATGGACAAATTTTAAAGAGATTATTTTACTGCTCAAAAGCTTATTAAACTATTATACTGGCTGCATTAGTCATGACTGCTGTTAAATGCAGGTTTCTCTTAGGATGTACAAATCTTTCTGGAAAATCAGAGGAATTTCAGTACCAAGATAGTTGCTTACTTCTGTATATCAATTTTCTGTTTCACTTCCCTTTCAGTAGCATGGTGTGGCTTTTGTAGCACACATTCACACAAAGGGCTGTCTCCTCCAAGCACAGAAATGCTCATCACTCCTGAAAACTAACCCCCCAAACTGCTAAACAGTACCTGAGAAATTATATCAGTCCTTTTCTTGAGTAGTGACTGCTTTATCTGACAGGTTGATAGTAAGCTGCAATGATACATTTTGAGGCAAATAGGAGCTAATTATCCAATGTTCTCAATTTTTTTTGTTACAGAAGAATAAAATAAATGTAACAAGAAAAGTCTATTTACATGACTGAAAACCAGGACTAAAACAAAAATTATCATCAGGCTTTCTTACAAAGTTATGATTGGAATTTGGCTACGACATTACTAATATTGCAGTTGTGAAAACTAGTAAAAAAATGTTAGAAAACCATAGACAGCTTTGGATATGGCCTGCAACTTTGGCTCTGAGGGCCTTGTAAAAAGTAGTTTGCATTGTTTCTCATTTTCAGCTGTTGCAGATGCTTAATTTTTTACCTCCTCCTCACAAAATGAGCAGGAAATCCTAGAACTCACAGCAACTTTTGAATTGTGCTGTCTGAGCCCCATAAAGAATACAAAAGGAAAGATCTATGAAAACTGAGTGACAGAAGAATGGTCTTTGATTCTCCTTTAAAGGTCTTACATCTTTCTGCAGTAATTGCAGGACCACCTTTTTAAAAGTGCAGCATATGGCACCTTCTGGGATAGTGAGGTTGAGCCACTATCAGACATAGATAAGAGTTGCCCCTTAGAGAGATGTTTTTTATTTCCTGCTCCCATACCTCCTACAATGTGAAGAGCTGCATTGACTGGCAGTGCAGCAACCCAGAAAATATTTAGAGTGAGATTCATTAGAGCAGATGTAGCTCTCCTTATCTGAGCTAGTTGACTGATGTCCTTTTATAAGTAATGGAGAGAAAGATGTTCTCTTGGAACATGATTCATCTGACTTATTTTAGACATTTATTTTAGTGTGAAATGAATCACAAGCAAAGAGTGTTTATTTCTTTCCGTGGACATTATCGAAAGTCTAGACAAGAAGTTCAGAACATCAATGTCTATATTTATCCTGATGAATCCTGTGGAGGCAATAATCCCTGCATTGTTGTATTCAGGGGAAAGAAATAGAGTGAGAAAGCCATGAAAGTTCTAGAAAGAGCCTGCTCAAATGCTTGAATCCTGGGAAGAAATTTTATCCAATTTAGCTTGGATTGAAGTACAGACTTAAGAAAGACTAAATGTGTCTGGAGGCTTTTAGCTATGTGATTGCTATTTAACAATATTTTATAGTGGAATTTTATTACTGATGCTCTATAAAATATTTCTCAAAGGCTTTTCATTAAGTTCACTCGACTTTACTCCTGAAAGCACATGTGTATCTGACTGTAATCCAGGGACAAGGTGACTTGTAGGCATCATTCTGGTTTGACATAAAAAATTCAAAAGATCTCATTTCAAGTCAAGCAAGAACTAGAAACTCAGCTGGTGACTGGGAAGCATTTCTGAAAGGAGAAGCCAAGTGTGGAGAGTTTAACTGGCTTCAAAGTAGTAACAGACCATGAATGGATAGTTTAGAAGAAAACACACACCACTAAATCAAATTCTGATTGCAACTATTTCTATTCCTTTCAGACTCCTGAAATAATTATGTTGTGTCTCAAATTACTATAGCCTGCCATGGTGTCATTTTGGTTAATCCAGGCATTTGAAAGCTGCTGTAGTGGTCTGAGCAGGTAAAAGGCTTTATTGTTTCTTGGAGCAACAGGTGTGTGTACACAACTGAGACAAATTGCCTTGTGTCTTATTGGCTACACTTATAGAGAAGTCAAAAGGAGAGGGAGCAAGGCTGAGCTCTGCCACATGACTGACTTGATCATTAATTTCTCAACAGGATTCCTGTTGTAGTTTTGTCTTGGGCAAGGTAGCATGAATATAGATTGAGATCTTCTCATGAGCCAGGGCCATCCCATACTTTGTATGGCACCATCCTGTTACAAAAGGTAAAAGAAATTAACTGCTTTTGATGCAATGTAATTTATGATAGTCCACTTAATCTCAAGGCTAGAGACGAAAAACTCTGTTTTTTCCTTCATAATTATCATCATCATAGTTGTGTTCAGTTCTCCTGTCTTGTGTATGCCTTTATATTCATTTGAGCATTATGGGCTGGGCTGTGAATTGTATAAAGAATATGCAGTAAGCTTCCCAGGATCCTGAGTTTGGGCTGCTTGCCATGTATTTTCTTACCTTAGAGGCCTAGAGGACATGGAGTGGGCAACTGGGCTTGCTGTGCCTAACACTGATTAATGCAGAGTCTGCCTGTGTCTGCCTTGCATCAGTAAATGTGTCAGGGATTAAATCTGGGTAATCAGAAACAGTTGGGCTTTAGACAGAAACCTGAACTGCTGCATGGGACTGAAATGACAGTGACATTTTAAAAGCTGTTTTATTAAAAGTTTATGGTATTATTTAATCTATTATTTTCCCAATGGCACTTCTACACAAATAATTGCATTTATAATATTATGACTACTGTACAGCTGTGCAACCCTATGTAAATTCTACAATACATTTATATCACAGGGACAGGCTTTCTGAAATTGGGAGCCTTGTAAGAAACTATGTGCCTTTCATGTATTTTGGTCAAAAGCTTATGAAACCTCTGAAAATCTAAATGTGACACTGCACTGGATTAGGATTTCAGTTACTAGAATATCCAATTTGCTTCCAGTGTAAAAATACAGCAATTTAAATGGAAAAGTAAAAATTAGCTGAAATGAAGTTTTAAAACTAATTATATTAGTTTTAATTGTCTAATATTTTAATAATGTAGTAGTTCTAATAGCTTTGAAAAGTGGTAAGAGAAAATTTAACCTAGGTTCTAATTATTGCCAACCTGTTTGCAGAAATGTAATTTTCCTTTCAGCTCAAATATATTGATATATAATTACAGTTGATAATGTACATCTGTGCTGCAGTGTATATAATGCCATAAAGGGATTGTAATAATCTCCAGAAAAATTTTATTAATTCAAAACACAAACACCAGAAGCTCTGGGTTGAAGTTAAAAGTCATCAAGTTCTTGCAAATGACACTGACTACTCCCTACCTTGATGAATATTGTTATGATTTGGATGTATTGTTTTTCCAGGTCTAGATTTTAAAGGTAGTATCTTTTTTATTGTTATTATTGTTATTTACTTTACTGATTATTTCTTCCAGACAGAATTTATATATAAATTAGACAAATTTGAACAAAATATATGTTCACCCCTGAGCTTCTATCATGCCAGCAGCAATAACAAATCTCTAAGTGCAGTTCTTTGTGCTCATATTTTTGGGTTTACAGTAAAATTTTTGTGTGCTTGTACAGTACTTCAATCCATGATGCTGTGATCCTGACTATTATATTTTATTTCACCTTGCAACAGAGATGGAATAAAAACTTTTTCATTTTGATAATGATTCTAGTCTCTATCATACAAAGTAAGCAATGCATATTTTGGGGTCAGGAGCAGAACAAACTCAATCAGGAGATTTTGCTTTGAAACACAAACTAAAATCTCAGCTTATAAAACAGTTTTTCATACATAAATGACATTCATTCCATACAAATTTCCTGCCTAAAGTAAATAATTATTTTTATTTTTCTTTTGTTGTTATATCATGCAGTTTAATCAAAGATCATGAAACATTTCTATTCCTTTGCTTATTTTTATAATCCCTATATAGAACAAAAAATCACCTTCTAGTAAGTCAAGCACTTAATAATCCTTATTCTCTTTTGAGAGTCAAGGTTAGAGAAAAACTAGAGATTAGAGAAAAGCATTACAAATCAAAAACTATTAAAAACTGGATATTTGCAACTTAGTCCTTCTTCTTAGTATTCTGTGTCATTAAGGCTGACTTTAAATATTTCTATGTTCTTTAGACATGTCTGAAGAATGACATCTGTCTAAGCAGAAACCAATCACCTGTTCTTCAGTGTTTTTGTCAGTGTATGAAACACACAGTCCAACTCCTGCAAAAAAAATTATTGTTTTGTGAATTTTACATTAGTTAATCAATTTTAATGAAAAAACAGGATATATAATGGAAGAGCATTAGCTTTCTTGTTTACTCATGAAAAGGGAATACTTCATAATGTCAAAGAAGGAAGGGAATTCAAAATTTATAGCAGGAATTTAGACAAAGAACAAATCTAAAACCAAAAACATCTGGACAGGTGAAAAAAGGGATTGCTGAATAGAAGCAGTCAGTTAGGTAAAAAAACATAAATAGGAAGTTTTCCTTAACAAGGCTACTTCTTGTATAATTCCTATGGATAAGTTCCCAGGGGGTTTTCTGTGGTTTTGTTTTTCTTTCCTTTGGTATCTTTATGACCAGATCATAGACACAGGTTTTATAAATACCACAAAAACAGGCAGAGGAGGAAACAAGTCTTAGAATTTGTTCTTTAATTCAAATAAATAGAAGGTCATGCGCCCAGAAATAGGAAAAAGGTCATATTTGTAGCATGAGAGGTTTACTATTACTTTTAAAAGCAATGACTTTAAGAAAGATGAAGAAGCCATGTGAGATAATACATAGAACATGGATTTTCAGGGTGTGCATGTGTGCTTCTATTTAATGGATAAATTGGGAAACATCAAATATAAATTGAAAGGGAAATATAACTTTATATGCACTTTCAAAATAACACCTTCAAGCTGAGGTGGTCCTCAAGGTGATCAGCATCTGGACAATTCAGAGAGCTGGGCTGTGAGAAGACTCCTGTGGGAAGGCTTCCTGAAGGAACAAGGTGAAAATGCTGTTCTGTAGAAGCTTTGAGGTTGAACCTAAGAAATACCTTCATGCTACAGCAGTGAATGGAGCAATATGTTCAAGTATTTATACTTATTTTTACTTCTTCAAGCATTCTTGAGTTACAAAGTATTTCTATGAACTCATGCTGTTGCTTGTTGTGTTCAGGCTTTCACCTGTGTGTATATAACTTGATTAACTCAACAGTTATCCTTTTATATTTAAGTTACAATTAAAAGTACTAATTATTGACCAGGGCTCTCCTGATATTAGTTTTCAAGTGTTGTAGACAAATAGGAGTGGATTTATGAAGTGATCAGTTGATACTGTGATCTTAGTGACTTCTTTGCCCATATTTTAGAAGGTATTTGATTCAGACTCGTTCTAGGCCATTCCTGTGGGCCAAATACCCATGAGTTCAGTTCCTCGTGATTTCATCCAGATGATGGCACTCCAGAGTCATTGTGTGATGTGAATCAAAGCATAGGAGGTGACCAGTGGTGACCAGATCCACTTCAAAGGTATTCTAAACTGAATCACAAAAGGGGATTTCATCACTGCGTAACAAAAATACAAAACACATTTACATGGCACACATCATGTAATACACTCATGTTTCTGCTCTGAGTATATTACACAACTTTGTACTGAAATATCAAATGTTGGCAGTAAAGGGAAAGGAAAATGAAAGAAGTTGGATAATTTCAATTTGTTTAAAACAAACTTGGAGAATATTGAATACAAGGAGAAATGGATGTAGAGATATAAATGTGGCATTGCTTTTTTTTTTTGCAGAGGAGGAGGTGCTTAAAGAAAAAACTCTCAAACAAGATGACTTATGCAGGGCTATATTTATACCTAAGTTTTCATGGAGAATATCCTTTAAATTGTGTTATTGCATATACTTTTTCTAGAATGTATTTATTTACTTAAATTTGCTTTATGTACCAGATTTATGCTCTTAACCCAGTGCAATGGCCATAAACTACTTTATACCCCAATGGCAGCTTACACTTATAACAATAGAGTTATATTCTGCAGTCTTCGAGCCATTAGCAAGGGGATGCTACAGTTCTAAAATAACAGTTTTGGAATTTAACCCATACTTTTTATAAACACATAAAAATAATTGCATGAAAAAATATATCTTTCTGAAACATTTAAGTGGTGCACCTCATATTCACTGCAAGTCAGTGAAGTCACAGTTGGTAGAGCTG
This sequence comes from Notiomystis cincta, assembly GCA_013398075.1. NCBI lineage: Eukaryota > Metazoa > Chordata > Aves > Passeriformes > Notiomystidae > Notiomystis > Notiomystis cincta. Next base: position 160,196 of record VZRX01003738.1, read on the forward strand.
GGGAATTTATTATCCACCTCTCTGTGAAAAATAATGTACAATATTTAAGGGCTTATAGGAAACAAAGTAGTTGAATAAGTGTGTTTAAGTTCATTCAATTAATTTAACTTTTCTAGGATTTGTACTAAATGTTTTGGACTTCATCATTTGAGCTTTTCAAAAGTAAACATATTTTACAGTTTATGATGGGGTGTAATATGTAGAATTATGTTTCATTAAGGATGACTGAGTTAATTTCTCATATATGCACCCATATGTTCAGATTATTAGGCTTTAATCAGACTACAAAGGTAATATATTGTAGGGTTAATTTAGCTTTCTTTTCTCTCCTAAATATTGCAGAGCAGAGCTCTTTTCTGTCAACACGAAGACTGATTATGATGCCATGACAGAATTTCTGAGCAGATCAGACATACCAGAATAAATAAACACTCAGTCCCTAGTAGAAAATTACAGTGCATCATGCAGATTGCACTGGTAATTATTCAGAATGCCTTTACGTGTTGAGGAACCAAACCAACCAATCCTAAAATAAAATACATGCATGGGATAATTTGCACTAATTATAGACCATCTACCTGGGGAACACTTTGTTCAATTGTAATTATCTTATGGCATACTTTATGAAAGTGTCTTCATCAAAAGCATAATGAAGTAAATTCTAGGACTACCTTTCATTAGAGGAATGAGAAATTTAAAATTACTATATCATCAATTGGCAGTAATGTGCAAAACTACTACTTTGAAACCTTAGAAACATTTGCTTTGAAAGTGTTGCCCTGATTCAGAGTGACCAGGAGACATTTGATGTTTCCAAATGGGTTATTCTGCTGCTGAGAGAGCAGCAGCATGTTGGCCGAACACAGTCCAAGTCCTTTCTCCTTCTCTTTAGGGCACACTTGCCATTCCTTTTACTGCTTCTAAAAAGAACAGTTTGCAGGCATTTAGACCCATTCAAAGGATCAAGTAAAGCACAGATGTGTTTTAAAATTTCCACTTAAGGTAACCAGTGTTGGTGAAGTCTCTCTTAATGTGACTTTAAAACACCTCTCTTTATTACTCTGTTCACGGGTATGTGAACCAGTACTCAGGACTTGGAGTAAAAATGATTATAATACAATGTCTGAATCAGGCCAGATAGTTTACTAGAAATTATAATGCTAGCAAAGAAACTATGTCTGTAATTTTGTTACTTCTGGAAGGGAGGAAAGGAGGATGAATTAAAAAAAGAAACCGTCTTTGAAATGAGCAATGAAGTTGTAATGAGAATTATTGTCTAAATTCTCGATTTGATGGTTTTAGACAGAAAATCTACCAGGTACATCTCTAAAGATACATTTTAGTGCCCTAAGTAACTGAAATTAGTGTTTTCCCAGTTTAGGCACTCCATCAGCAAATAGTATTAAATGCTCTGAACTACATTAACCTGTTCAGTTTTTTGTGTTTATTAACTCTCTGGCTATAGATGCTCCAAAAACCTCCTCTTCGAAAGAGTGTAACATGGGCAAAGGACATATTTTACTTCCACATGCTCTAAGACAAGCCCATTATACAGAAGAGAATAAGAATTCACTCTTCTGATAAATAGTTCAAAAAGGTAGGTAAAGTTGTCATCATGAAATTGGGGTATCTACGCCAGATATACTTTAACCTTGGCCCTCTGTTTTTGTTATGTATTGCCACTTCAAAGATTGTAAATACTGTCTCACAGTGCAAAGACCACTTAGAAGTATATTGTACATCAACCCTGAAAATCCTTTTAAATATGCTGGACTTTAGCTTCCAAAAACTTTATGAATGTCTTGTTTGTTTTAAACAGTCTATTAGGAGAACGGATGCTCCTGTGACTCCTAGAATATATTTTTTAAAATGTGATTAAATGCCTGCTATATGAATGCATGCACTTGCATAATTGCATAATGTTTGCAAGCATGTGTAAGCAACTCCTAAACTCATTTAAGATAATGTCACCAGGCAATTGATAAGTAAGTGAATTGAAAACACAAATACAAATGTCTACATACTAAAACCTTATGGAGATACCAAGGAAGTTCTAAGTGTTTGTCAGGAGAGCAGAGAGAGTGGACCTAAATATATGCAACAATCACAGGCACCAGAAGGTGTTGTGTCCTTGAGAAGTATTGATACCTGTCCTGATGAGAGTGAGATTTACCATCCCAAGTTTGTTTCAGTACACTCATCCTGGAGGAGATGGTTCTCTTCCTGAAGAGCTCTAGGAAAAACTGTGTTGCTCCAACTGCTGAAAAAGGGTGCTTTTCATCCCTAATTTGCTTTGTCCTCTCCTGACATATGTCTTGGTTCTCATGATCTAAACAAAACAAGTAAATACAGATACGGATAATTCTCTGCTTAATGGCCTTAAAATGCCAGAAATGTAAAGCAGGGATAGACTATCTTTGCATCAGAGAAAATTGAAGAGTCTTGCTACATACATTGCAAATGTATATTCTTCAATTTCATTAATTTATTTCTTCATGTTGACATGTGAACATATTTTTCAGCTGATGGCACATTTGACACTCTCAGTTTGGGTTCCAGGCTCTCAGTGATGGACCACAAGAACGAGTTATTCTAAGGCAGATTTAATCAGTTCCATGGAGACTTAGAGAGGCTTTTGTTAATCTACTGCAGAGAACTAGAATGGTCTGGTTGTCTCCAGTAAAGAGGGCCAGAAAAGCACACACATCCTGAATTAAACTGAGGAAGAAATTAGCTCTGCAAAACCACTTCACTAAACTGCTTATGAAAATAGAAAACTAGGCATAGGATTGTTTAGTAAGAAATTTACTTAGACATTTCAGTATTCAGCAGAGAACCTCTGAACATGATAGACTTAAATGGTTCTGAAGTTAGTCCTTTTGCTTATCTTGCAAACGAGCAGTCTAGTTTATTTGCAACAATAATACATACAATATGCCAGTTTAAAAATCTGTGAGAACAACCAAGCATAACAAGTCTTGCCCACAAGTCTTGTTAGTTATGTCACCACGTTGGAAATGGGACATCCAGGTTCCAGTTTGCCATGGGGAAAAACTTCTCAAATTTTCTGTTTTAAATCAAATTAGCATCAAAATTATTTGATCTATTAATGGCAGACACTCAGTAAGCAGGAGCTAGGTCATAGATTCACAATCAATATCAATAATACAAAAGATAAACTACTATATTAGTTGCTTAGAAGCTTTACAATTATAAATCATCACATACACACACAGACACAAACTGAGTGGGGCAGAAGAGCACACGTCCTCTTTCCTCTTCCCTCCTGAACACAACTTCTCATAGCAGAGCTGGGCACTTCCAGCCATGTGGAGCACAGGGTACTCTGGTGTTTAGCTCATACCAGGACAAATTCCATCCAGATGCACCTTTTGCATTGGAACCAGACAGGGACTCAAAGTATCCATGCCTACAATGCCTAAACCTGGCCTATGGGCTCCTATGCAGAAACCAAAATAGTCCTTAACTGGATTGTTTTGCATAACTCTGCTGCACCAGGAAGACACCAGAAGTCAAAATTTCTGGTACTGCAGTTCAGTACAGACAGTAGGCATTCCTTTGTATATATTATATAGATTAGGCTGTGGTTCTCACCATACCCAACATTAGCCACCAGACCACAGAGCTGAACTTCCTCTTCAGAGCTTGTTTAGCTGAGCTGTGGCACCCAGAGGCTCAGAGCTTGGCTGTACCTATGCCTTGTGTGATAGGCTGGGCAACTGAACTCCTCACCCTCAGTCCTCTACTTGGCACTTCCATGCCTTTTCAGACATAACTAATCATGTGTGCAGAGCTTTTATTATATCTGGAGCATTTTAGATTTTGATTCAAATGCATTTCCTCTTATTTAAAAAATATTGTTAATAATGTTATTATTTGTCATACATAATAAATTTTAATTGCACTCTTTAAAACCCCACTGTGCTTGGGAAGTCAATGGGTTTTGAAACAAATTGCACTTGGAAATTTTCATGCCAGCATCTCTTTTACTTAATATTGTAAATGATGTTTTATTTGGAAGTGTTTTCTGTTTACCAAAATTATTATGTAAATTAAGTGTTGTAGCACTTAAGCGTATGCGGAAGACATTTAAATGATATTTGTGAAGCAGAGACTCAATTTGGAAAACTACATGCCACTTATAACTAAGAATACAGACTGGAAAAATCATAAATAGTACAACTCTGATTGCATTCTGAAGTGTGAAAAAACATTATTTGGATTCTTATCTCCAATCTGAATCTAAAAGCACAACATCAGTAATAAAAAATGAAATAAAAAAATACACTTCCCATTTCTAAAATTATTCTCATATCCAATCTCTTCTTTCAAGGTCATTTACAGTATTTTCTACATATTCTGTTCACAAATCTCTGGCCAGATATTCTGGCATGTAGCAAAACATGTTGCTGTGCACATAGGGGATGATGTGGATATAGCGATAATAGGAGAAAATCCAATAAGCAGGTGCATATTGGTTAATTTTTTCAGTGGGTGACTTTGTTTTTCTTACAGACTTCCCTTTTCATTATTTTGAGAGAAAAGAAATTATATTTCCCAGGCTTTGACATATCCTGAGTTGCAACACTCCTGACACTTAGGTATAGTTCTGGAATGTGAAATCTATATACTACCTCACACAGACAAAATGAACACTGATTGTTTTAGTCCTGGATTAAAATCTGCATCAACATATAGTCATAGCCCCTATATAAGATTAGAAGTATTTTTAAGTGAATTAACTAAATGTTCTTACTCTGACCAATAATCAAGCAATGAAAATACATGGGTCTTTACAGAAGACAGCTGCAGACAATGGTAAATCAGATTGTATGTTTTGTTCACTGAAGATTTATTGAAGCATACAGTGACAACCTTTGGTGGATAAATGAGGGATAGCATTTGAAATAATGAAGTAAATAAGAGATTTGAAAAGATCCTTTCCCACTCAGTCCCTCTCCCACTAACTTTTCATCACTTTCAAAATTACATGTTTATTTACAGAAACTTTTTCTTGAATACCCAAGAGAGTGTTGATTTAGCATTAAAGTCTGAAATAGTAATTCAAAAACCACCCGTGTGGCAGGGATGATAAGCAACCTGATTTTAGACTTCTGAAGATGCCTCAAAGTCAGAGTAGAATGGTATTAGAACTGTGGAAAAGTCAGCAGTTCCACTTTTCAGGAGATTTCAACATTTTCGTGGCCCTGGGGGTTTTATTCAGCTCCCTCTACGCACTTTTCCACTCCCTCTTCCACTTCTGCTGCTTTGAGCTCTGTTCATAAATCATGTGCTTCAGACTCGTTAACATCTTTTACATTTATCAACATCTTTCTTCTATTCAAGGGACCAAAACCTGGGACATAATTCCAGGTGTGCTTTAGTGAGTGCTGAGTAGAGCAGGGGGTGGTTTCCTCCTTGGTTCCTGGCTTGGCTCAGAGTTGCAGTGAGACCATTGTGCTGCCTGGGTTTTGTGCTCCAGCTTGTGGACCCGGAGGCCTTTTTGGCAGAGCTGTGGTCCCACAGAAAGTGCCCAGCCAGAGTCACTGCAGGGTGATGTGTGCTACATAAATGTGATCAATAAATGTATCTCTACATGAACATATGTGTATGTGTAAAAGGAATACATACAGGAATGTGATATGTAGTTCCATGGAGAGTTAAAGATCTATAAAATTGTGTTTTCTCATTGTGGGAAGTGTACTGTGACAAAAAACAAACAAACAAACAAACAAAAAAACACACACACAAAAATTTGCTTTTTGTAAATGTCTTTTCTAGTACCAGCAGAAAAGATATAAAATCAATGCTGCAGAAATAATCAACTGCGTGTGAAATTTTGCTGTTAAATAATGACAATCACAGGGTCACTGAAGATGAGTTATTGCACTCCCAATAGAGTTAGCATGATATATATAATGATACATATTACATATAATGTCACAGGAAGTAACCTCACAAATCTTTAAATGCAGTTGCCAGGATTGATGGGAAATGAAATTAATTGCCTCTCTAGATGATGAGGCTTGAGGCTCATTACTACAGGGAGTAATTTAGGTTCTCAAAAAAAAAAAAATTGATATGAATATTCATTTGAATTATCAAGAATTGTTACAGTGAAAAACATAATAAATTGGAATATCAGATCTTGCTTTTTAAATGGAATAGTGTAAAACCATAAGAGATCAAAAGAAAATATTAAATCACTTTCATACCATTGGTCTGAATCAATACAACAATTTCCCTAAGGAAAAGAGCTGTTTTTCATTGTCTGGTTTCAGCAGTGATTGAAGAATCATAGGTTACTGATGAAGTATTCCAACATTTTAAAGGTAATATAGGTAGGTATACTGGTAGGGTTAAGCAGGTTCAGTTATTCAGATAGAAATGGTGATGAGGATGCTGCATACAATTTTCTCAGATACCTGAAACAAAAAGTTGCAAAAAAGAAATAAAAAAGTAATACACTCATATTTCTACAAAACCCAAAGCACAGAGGGAGAGGAAAATAAAGAATAACATCTATCAAGGAACCTCATCACACACAGCGGGTAAATGGCTTTCTTATTAGACAAACAACAATATTAATAAAATACAAGGGGCTGCAGACCTTCATTTATACTGAGCCTGAAGCCATCAGGAGCTGGTGGCAGCAGTGATTATATCAATGAAATCTATTATAATGTTCCCTTCAATGCCCTCTGCTGACTAGTTGACTTTAATAATCATAAACTGCAGGACACTATTTGTAAAATAACTATTACCATTGAACTTTATCTCTAAGTAAATATATATTGCATGAAAAATTCCTCTGGGGCAAGAGTGTAAAAATATCATTGCTGCTGCCTGTCTTGTAAAGAGATTTCTCTTGTTGGTATTGTTGGATGGTATTGTAAGAATTCATAAACTCTGTTTGCATTTGATGCATTTTTTCTCACTTGTGGATTCACCAAATAAATATCATCACAGTTTTTATGTCATTAACAGAACAGTGATATATCTGTAAAAAAAACACAATAGAAACTTGCTTTACTTTAATTATAAACCTACCTCTTTCTGCAGAGGCCTCAAGCGAGGTTGTAAATAGATTATTTTGTTTGAGTGACTAGGTTGATATTTTGGATTGTTTTGGGCCTTGACAATCAGAAATCAGGAGCTGGAATATTTCTAAATATTAGAAAGATTCCAAAGGAGGGTTCAAATGAAAACAATCCACTGGTGTTCTGCATGCTGTGAATAAAGAATGCAATCAGACTTTATGAAGAAATTTGACTTGAAGAAGGGCACATGGGTAAAAGCAAACCTTAGCAACCAGGACTTACTTGAAATTGTCTGTCACCATCCCCTTCATGAATTACAAGAATATTTGGATGATCTGGAAACCAACATCTCAAAACCTTGAACTAAGTTTCTTCTGCTAATGCAGGGGTCTCAGCAAATCCAGCCACCTTGTACGTTTGTGTCCTAATTGAGAAGTCCCTCTTCTTTCCCCAGGATCACTGTTCTTTCATAGAACACTCCTTGTAGAGGGGATAAAGAAAGAGTTACCTGATATCAGCCTTATCCTTTGCCTTTTCCCTGGACCAGCCCCCTGTGAGGCCATTTTCATGAGGCTTTATCTGAAATCCAAGTGTCACAGCTGCATGGGTCTCCAGATTGAAAGAAAATTTAATATCATTGCTTGTGAATTCATTCCCTGGAACTTCATGTTGCTCTAATTTTCAGCTACCTAAATTTCTGGTGGGATGGATAAAAGGGACAATGCAGGTGGCAAATACAAGCTAGTCCCTCGTGCTGTGAAAGCTAAGAAAGGTCAGGTGGAATGTGTGAATATATCTAGCAGCAGTGGAAAGCATTAAGCTCCACAAAACAAGGTCTCACATTCAATTTATATTTTATGTTTTTTAGCAATGGGCTGCATAGTCTTCCTGGAAAGTTGCCAAAATTTGAATTATATTATCTGTACTGATTTACAGGACATAGCTGGGATTGTCAGATTCTGTATGGGGAAGTAAGTCTAAAAATTGCATTGTTTGGGAATGTAAAGCATCATTGCTGCTTCTCTGAGTTTAGGAGCTCTGTGAACCATAGATTTTTCATTCAAAGTCATCATTAATTATCATTTTAAGAACACAGTGCCAAATCCTGCAGTGCTTACTCACTCTGCCTGTCTCAGAACACAATGAACAGAGCAGCAGGTATACCCATTTTTTCTACCTTTTCCTCTTTCATAAGGTCTGCATGAGATAAATGACACTTGTCATATGCCAAAGAATAGTTTTTGTTGAAATAATTAATTCAAAACATCTCAAAAGAGAAAGGAATTTATTAGCATCCTGCAGACTTCAAATAATTTATCCTTTAGACTGTTTTAGCCATTCCTAGTGCAGTAACAATCAGGGAATTGCCAGAAGCTTTTCAGTGTCTTAAACTTTACAGTTCAAGTGTTTTCAAATTTTTCTTGGCTGTATAAGTCTGTATTTACTGAATATTGTAAAGGGGATAGAACACCCATTGTCCTTTCAACCCCCTTTCTCTTCTTATTCATCCTGTTTGTTCAAGAGGTCCTAGAACATGATAAAAGTTGTGAAGTTGTATCACTGTGGCACTGCAATTTCATCATGTGGAGCAAGGCCCAGACCTAGGGGGCACTGAGCCTTGTCTTACAGAAATATGAGGATGGAATGCTTGATTCACAAGGCTTTTGAAGCCTGTCTTAACTGCATAGCAATGGGAGATAGTGTCTCAGAAAATTGCCTTTTAAGGATTTTTTTTCTCAGTTTCTTTCTCCTTCTCTGCCTACAGCAAGAACAACCACAACAACTTTATGGTAATTTTGATATGGAAATTTTCAGGATAGTTATGACCATGAAACTCCTGCAGAGTTCAGAAATAAGGATATTAGGAGTTTCTTCACAGACTTGATTCCCATCATATTGCCATGCATTGATGCACACAGTATCTCTGTAAGGTCATGAAACATTATTGATTATCACTCCTGTTCTATTTTTCAGAAACTGAGAGGGAAATTACTTTATCTGAGGTTGCAGGGCAGAACACAGTCCTGCCTCCTTGTCTTTGTTTGAGCTTGTTGTTTACCACAAGTTAATAAAATCTTTTTCTTAGTAAGGCATTCATACAGTTTCTAAAGGACAAAATCCCTTTAGTCTGTGGGATGTAGGTCATGTTCTGGGCCACTGCTGAGAGGAGAAGCTACAGCAAGCTCAGTTTTTTTCACAAAGGCTTGTGCACATTTGTTCTGGATAGAGTGAGTCCATGTGCACCCTGGGTTCTGTTCTCCCTCACCCCTGGGAGCTGCTCCTGGGTTCATTTCCAGTGATGTGGAGTCTGGGGACTGCTCCTGACCTTATTTTGTTTTTCCTGTTGTAGTGATAATTTATAAGCTGCATGGGGGTGTTTGTAGTTGCCTGAAGTATCAGTAACACCTGAAAGCCTTCTCCTCCCAGCTTTGTCTTCTCAATTATGTCTATTCACTCAAAGGAAATACTTAAAATGGACATGTTTTTCCTATGAATGCATCTTGAAGTAAGTTTATAAAACATGAACATTCTCATGTTTAAATAAAAGCTATGCTTTCCTCAGTGTAGATACTATTATTTAATACACTTGTTTTCTACAGTCATGGCCTGTTTAGGCCTAAACATAGGAAAAAAACCCAAACACCAAAAATCCCATATTTCAAATTACTCAATGTAGTTATCAGTACCAGTTCCTACAGCTCATTGAGAGGCTTACTGGGGAGAACAACAGATTATTTCAAAATATATATATCTTTATTTTTGCTTCAGTATGTATATGTATGAAACTTTATGGTAAGAATATTTGATTTTGATTCTATTTGTGGTGCTGATGACTAAAGGTAAGTAGGAAAACAGATTGCATTAGTGTGTAACAGAAAAACCTCATGGTACAAAGGTAATAAATTGATTCTATTTCTCAAATATAAGACAGATTGGTGTTCTGCTCCACAGTGCTGATAATTTGAGTCCTAAAATTACATGTGTTGTATGGCACTTCATGTTTGATGGTGGAAAAATCTCCATATTGTAGCTGAAAAGTAATTTGGGCCCTAATATGTAACTACTCTTTCAGTCAAAGCATTTCCCACTAAATATCTTGAGCAAAGAATAGATGATTACAGTATCTTCAGGTTTTCACTGTAATTGAAAATGTGCACAGAGGTTGGAGATAGCTGATGAGTTTTATATTGGGAATAAAAACAAATACAGATGGTCTCAGAAGTGCACCAAAAAACAAGTAAATGAAAGCAAAATTAAAGATGTCAAAGCTAATGTGAATCTCATGGGTGGCCTCAGTATTATAAATTTGGTAATTATGTTGTTACATTTGTGGGATATTCCCCTAAAGTATTATTTTCTTATGGAAAGTACATCAGCCACTTTTTCCATGACAATATTTCCTCCCCTTTAGGGATGTGTGTCTTTATGATGCAGCTCTTGTAGTTTGGTTTAATGATGAGGCTCTTCTAAACTCAACCAAGTACTGGGCTGTATTCTATTCCAGACTGCAGCCCCACCCCAGTGCCCTAGGTCCTGGAAGCACTGAGCAGAGAGCTGACCATCTGTCAGATGGAGTCCTCTCCCTCTGCATCTCATTTTCTGTCAGGACCTATATTAAAATTTCGGTGTTTTGATCCAGCTTTGTGTTTTGATTTTTCATTATGTTCATTTTCTTTTACATCTAGGCCAGTAAAAGTAGCTTCAGAGGAGTATAGGTTGCAGCTGAAGAGAAAAGGGAGAAGGTTTGAGTCATGCAGAAGTCATATGAACACTTTTGTTGGGTCTGATCTCAAACAAACTAAAGGTCCTCAACAGGTAATTCAGTTCTAAGAAGATGCTCCACAAACCTGTAGTTTTCTTTATGGGTTTTAAAAAAAATAATTATATAATTAAAATATTTTTTTCATAATTTGAAACTCTGCTGCATGATATGATAAAAAGCCAAAACTCAAGAACTCCAGTGGGAATTGAGAGACAATTTTCAGGAAAAAAAGGATAGACAAGATTAAACTAGACATCCTAAAATAAGACATCTTCCAAAAATTATAAACAAAACAAAAAAAGTATAAAAGAAACTTGTTAAGTATTGTTGGGTAAAAATAATTATCTGTAGGAGCTCTAAGAAGATAAATAAATTGCCTTAGAAATATGCTTTTTTATGTTCCAGACAAAAATAATTATTTTTAATTGAATTTTCACTTAATGACCCAGCTATATATTTAGATTTATATCAATAAGAGACTAAATTCAAATTTCATCTAGGGAAATTAAACTTTGCTTTTTCTTGTGTATTTCATGCTTTTATCAATAGCTTGAAAATGTTAGGTTGTGGAATTGAATTCAGTATGATGACTAAGCCCAGCTCTTACTTCTCCAAATCCTCATCAAGGACTACTGTGATGTCAACTTCTCTTTCTAATATGAGCCATAGTAGGTCAAATCATACTTCTAAAACTTTTTCCACACAACCTCTAGACAGTAAATTTAATTATTTTATTATTTTTATTTAAAACAAAAGAATGTTTCTGATAGTTCAACTTATATCTGGAAATAGTCATAGAGACTTTTTCCTCTGTTTACTGAGGAATTATATTGGTAGTTTTATTTTCAAATTGTGGTTACCCTTTAACTCTGAGTTTTTCATCCTCATTGCTGCAGTGTGAGGTTTGCAGAATGTCAGGCATGGAGGAAAAATACTGAGAACTTTAGTGTGGTGACTCCTGAAGAGTATTCTGAGAAACTTACCACATTCCTAGTCCTAGAAATGCTAGCCAAGATGTCTAATAACAGCAAGCACAGCAGATTGCTTGGGCATGTAGGCAGACATTCAAAATGAAAGGGACGTCTAAAACTACCTTAAATGTTTTGCAGAACAGACCACAGAGTCTGACCTAAATTTCAACTAATAATCTAAAAACTTGGAAGTATTTCCAAGCTGATTTTTAATCAAAAAATTTAAAGACTGGGAGTGCATATTAACATTTAACAAAATAATATACACTTTCTGTCATAAGACATGGCCTCTATGTGCTTTCCCTACAAAACCTAAGGAAAGTTTGGATAAACAAGTAGGTTTTAGTTTTAAAAAAGTGTGTCTTTATTCCTTTTTTTAATCATAACCTTAACTTATGTGTTTTCAGAAACATGCCCTGACAATTCCCATAATTCTGCCACTTGATTCATCAATTTGAATGAAGATGAATCCACATAAAATTCTAATTTTTACTTAGATTGTTGCTGTTCTTACAGGATATCAGAAACAGGATATCTCTGTGACTTTAATAGAAATTGTAATGCTGTATCAATTTCCTTATTCATAATGTCTAATTTCTGCAGTGTTACTAAATTCACAATACAGTACACTTTCTTAATCATACCTGGAATTCTGAATTTGATCCAGATATCTCTGACTTATAAAATTTATTTTCCTCTCTCTATAAAATTATAGAGTAATAAAACTAGTTTTCAGGTGTTGCAGGTGCAGAAAGTTCCCTTCAAATGCCCAGACTGAGGGCAATGCCGGCCATTAATTTCACTTTAGGTATTTGAATTTATCTTTCTGGAATTGTAGTGCAGGCTAGTTTCTGTTGAAGCTTTGCACAAAACCTTTTCTCTTACATTTTAGTAAAACTCTCACTACCAATGACCAGGTTTTATCTAATGAATTTAAGAGGTATCTTAAATGTCATTTAAGGTTTCCTAGATTGCTGACTGCCTAGAGAGGGGACAAATGTCCTTGTCTTTCTTATGTCACGTCTACTTTGTGCATACATATTAGATGTGCTGGGCATGAGTCAAATAGTGCCAGAAAATTGGGTAGAAAACTGAATTGAGACTGGGGGCACTCCAAAATGTGTGATTCATCGTATCCAACATTACCCTGCCAATTATGCTCAAATTAGGAGTTAAGAGCCTATTAAAGCTTGTGAAATGAGAACTATACCTCTACAGGAAATTCAGTCCAGTCCAGTATGGGGCACAAATCCTTGCCTAACTGTAAGTATTCAGTGACCCTTGTGATACCCTTTAATAATTTACCAAGACTCCAGTTGCCACAAGAGTCTGGGTCTGCTTTAAGTCCTTTGTCATAACTCTAATATCCTGGTCCCTTGGGTACTTCAGAGCATAAATTGTTGTATGTAAGCAATTGAGTCCCATTCCTGGAGGCTGATTGCTGAGCTGTGTTCTAGGGTCAGCTGCTTGTCTTGATCCAGCTGTGAAGTCCTACTGACTCACAGTGTCAGCTGAGAGGCCACAGAGATCAGAAATGTGTCACAGCTGACAAGTATGACAGCATGACACAAGAACTACAGGATATCTGTATGCAGAAGCCAAGTGAGATACTGTGGGTCTTCTCAGACAACCATCGATACTAAAAGCACCGAATCAAATTTTGTGGCTGTAATGATAATCCAGACCCTTATGTGCCTCTTGCATCCATCCAAATATCTAAATATCTCAAACTGAATTTTATTACCAAAACTGATTTGTCTTCCTCCTCAAATACTTGAGAGTAAAAGAAATCATACTTCATTCCCCATTCACTTCTTGGTTTTGAAATTGATCATTTCTTTGTAATGATCTTTGTAATTTCTTTTCTACCTTTCTCCTAAGGTAAAACTCATGAAAGATCTCTCAGCAATATACCTGAATGAACCTGATCATTGGTAGTGAGCATGTTACTGAAATGAAAAAGCAAAAAGCAATAATTGTGCAAGGCTGCAACAGAAACTAACCTGCATTACAATTCTAAAAAGATAAATTTATATAGCTAAGGTGAAGCATTGTATGTATTGGTGCAGTCTTTTTAATGCTGAAGGACTATACGAATCAAATGTAAATTAAACTTCAGAATGTAGAAAAAATGCAGTTCTTCCCTTGAATTCATTAGTTTTAGGAAAGAAAAGTAAATATTGTGAGCTACAATGGCAGAAACATAATACAACTCTCTCTCTAAATCAAACACACACACACCCAATAAAGTACTATAAATTCTGTACTGTACCTATTTGAGACAAAGAACATATTCTCTCTGCAGCTGAACAAAATTACATGATGATGGCTACTAAGATTAATAAAATAGTTTAAAATTGGAAAAAGTAAAATAGGACAAAGAGTACATAGAGGCAAATCACTAACACAAGGGAAGAAAGAGTTGAAATATTCCTTAGTTTGAGTATGTAGTTACACATGGGGTAACACACAGCTCTTGGAATAGCAGACTTGAAAGATTTTCTGTGTCTGTGAGCAAAATAAAATGAATTAGTGATGAAGTCCAGGCAATCCCCTTCTCTTCCTTAGGAAGAATGGCTGACTATGCTTTTGAGTTGGCATATCATTGGAACGATTTTGCTCTGTGGTATCCCCAGCATTATTCATATTCAAGGAGAATTCATCAAGAAACACACTGATATTTCTCATAGTCCCTGTAGTTCCCTTCCTGCACTGATTCCACAGTATCCCTGACTCATCCTTATGGTTGTCAACTGAAGGTTAAGCTCCATTTTTATTGCTGTCAGCGCCACATTGCTCCTTCAGGGCTCATTAAAAAAAAGGCTGGAAGTCATCTGAATAAAGGATATGTAGTAGGTGGATATACTGTCCCACTCAAGAGTGGCCACTGAAATTGAATTGATTCTCTTTCAACACCTGATGAGATGAAAGTAGTGAAACCCCTATTTGACATTTTTCCAAGCTTGGAAATACACGAAGGAGGATTTCTTCATAATAAGGTACAATGAAGCTGAGATAAAGATTGCCAGCATCAAAAGAGTGATTGTGAAGAAACAGGAAAAAAAATCCTGCATCAACACATTAAAAAAGGAGGATTTGCATAGCAAATGAACATTTGGTTTAGTAGATTGTAATTTCATTTTTCTAAATGTCTTTCAAATCACAGGTACACCACACAGTTTGCATACCCTGTTGTTAGAGAGAAATCTTGCTAAGGAAGAGTCCAGGACTCTTGTACAAAGGAACAAAAAATTATCTAGGAGTTGGGAAACATGTAAATATGCAGATTCAAACAGTTGAAATGGGTGATTTTTTTTCCCCAAGATACCCATATGTATCTTTCTCCTTATTCCTTTCCTACACCATGTTTTACATTTTTATAGATTTCTACTCCCACTGTTAATAAATTATGGCATTAAACACTGTTTTATTATTCTAAAGTCATCCATTTTCTTTCGTTGGAACATTCGGTTGTATCATGAGGTTCACAGGACAGAATAAAGAATATTCATTATCTCTGCATTTCTTTAGTGTTTTATGTTTTAGCAAGGAAAATATTTTTGCAGAAAATTCACTCCCAAAACAACTTCTCTCAGTAATATGATTATTTTCTCAAAGTGTTTATGCTTTATATCACCAAAAAATGCAATTTGTGTGAACTTCAGAGCTATATTAAAATACATATATTTAATATTGTATGGGATGTTATTGCATTCCTGTCTCATGCAACAGTACAGTTTTTGATGACATGGAAGAAGAGAATATTATTCTGCTTTTTGTTTAGATTATCTTCACACTACAGTTAAATTTATTGTGTTTACACTTCACTGCAGGATGACAAGTATCATCAAAAGGCTATTACTGGTATAACAGAAACTCTTTTTTTTTATTTCATCACTTTAATAGGAGAGGGAAATATATCAACTGATTTGCTCATCTAGACAGAATTCAAGATAAAGCTACCATGTGCAGTTCAGTTTGATATGGGACCTTAGTGAAATTGTTTTGGGAACGGGTCCTTGTCTCCCGAAATGAAATGCTTGTTCCTTGGATAATTACTACATCAGTCTGTACAGTCCTAGCAAAAGAGTGGATGGGAAGTTAGGTATGTGCTTAGACTTGATACTCTAGGTCCTTATGCCATCTATTCAAGAATTCTAAAGACTCTGATTTCTTTCTCTTTGGAAAACATGTTTTTCTTTACCATAGAGGAAGCTTCTTCTCAACAGGACAAGTTACTCAAATGCTTCTCTGTGATTCCCGTGGTCTGGTAAGTAAGAATGCCCTGAGAGTTTCCAGCATTCCCTCAGACCATTTCCCAAACATTGTAATAACAAAATCTGCTTTCACACCATAGACCTTGTTTTTAAACTAATGATTTCCCAGATTCTGAAGTGAATTGTCCATCCTGACAAATTGTACTTTTGAGGTTGTTTTGGTTTTGGAGGTTTTTTTGGCTGAAGACAATTAATATTTTCACCTGCAGACCCTGGAATGCCTTGAGGGTTACTGTGAGCCAGGAACAATTGCCAGCTGTTTTCTTGCCTGATGCCATGATATTTTGAAGTGTAAGAGAGTTTATTTGTATGGATGCAAGCTCTGCAGAGCCAAATCACTTCGAGATAAGTGAACTGTTGTCTCTGGCCAAGTGTTTTTACCTTTTTCTGTTAGATGGATGTTATACAGCTCAAACCTCCATAGTAATATTTTTCTAGATTCAGTAGTAATTTAAGTATTCTTTTATATATATATATGTAAAAAATATCAGAGAGAAAAAAACAAACTTAAATCTTTTCTTGGTCCATTATATGATTTATGATTTTCCCTGTGATCCATGCAAGAGCATGTGCTGTGTTTGGCAAATAAAGCTATTGAATGTTTTCCATCTCTCACAGAAACCTGTAGTTTGTGTTGCTTTGCAACTCTAGGGAGTATTGTTGTGACTACGTTGTCAGAAAAAGTCTGAAACGTAGATTCACTGGAGCCCTACACAATCTCATAACTTCTCTCTGGCTACTAAAGAGAAATTTAAAAAGGAAAACAAACTTGCAAAACCAGTAATTTCCTAATGGAATGAAGAAATTTGTATGGCTAAGGCAGACCTAGTTGAAAAGAGAGGTTTAGATCAGATTTTTTTCTGTTACCTTTCCAATCTCATCTTTTCCAAGAGTTCTTAAGAATTATTGTTAAATACTGAGACATCAGAAAAAGTTTAGAAGTTGATGAACTTGCTATTGATCTTTTTAGTATATCCACATATATCTTTTTAGTATATTCACATATTTTCAAAACTCAGAGACTTCATATTCCCTTTCTGAAGAGTTTATCTGTTGATAAACACCAAAGGTGTTTTTCTGTTGCTGTATATAAATGTTCTCTATATTGTTAGTTGATCTCCATAATACTCAAAGATTTACTTAGGATCAAGTCCTGTATGCAAGAGAACACTCTAGGCATATAGAAGAGCATAAAAATGTCACGATGATTATTTTGGTTTATAATTAGAATTTCGTACCTGTTCTTTGATCTGGTATTTTTTTAACTCTATTTCTTTAAAGAAAAGAATTATTACCTGTGAAGCATGTGCAAAAAGCGCCAGTCATTTGCAGTTTATTGTATGTCAATATTTAGACTGCTTGCAAAATCTTTGACCTTGCAAGTGATAAAAAGATTTTTGTGTTATACCAAACTTTAGCCAGTCCTGCAACATATTTGTGAACTGAAAAGGGTAAAATGTGAGTGAAACTCTGTTTTTGTTCTTTCACAATGACTTTTATGATTTTGTTTCTAAAAAACTTACTTGGAAAAAAAAAAAACCAACACAAACCAAAAAAACTGACATTGGTAATATGTCAATTAGTAAATTAAAGTTGAATAGACAAAATTCTTTGTAATTAAAATTACATTATCTGTTATGTAATTCTTTTATTTCTAAAAGAGGTTGAGCTGCATGTAAGCCAAGTAATGGGAATGGTCATACACTGTTCTTTTCCTCTTAAATTCTGCCTGGGCAATATCTGGGAGAGTAGAAGGTGGCCTAGACAGTACCATATCCTGAAGAATTAATGATATAACAGGGATTTTCCAGTGCCTGTGCACACTCCCAGGCACTGTTAAAATAGTAGTATAGACATAATCAGTGATGTAAAGTGACAGGTTCTGGCTCCTCAGGCAAGTAGAAAGGTCAGGAGTTCATCTAAACAGACAAATTTATTTTTATAATGCTCTTTTCTCTCTGTATTTCTACCTTTGAATTGTAGTATAGAGAAAATAATACAAGATATTATGTTATGTAAGAAAGCAATCGTGGCTGTTATCTTTAAGAAAGGCAAGAAGGAAGATCCAGGGAACCACAGGCTGGTCAGCCCCACCACAAGCCCTGGCAAGGTGGAATGCTGGAGCAGTTGAGGAAGGCGATACTTGCACTCTGCTCAGCACTGGTGAGTTCTGGGTCCAGTTCTTGGCTCCCCAGCACAATCAAGAGATGTTCTTACTGAAGTGGTTCCAGTGCAGGACCACAAAGGTCATGAAGGTATGAGAGCATCTCCTATAAGGAAAGGCTGAGAGAACTGTGATAGTTTAGGAGAGAGAGAAGATGCAGAACCCAGTCTCTTCTCAGTATCCACTGACAGGACCAGACACAACAGGCATAAATTAAAAAAACCATGACATTTAACCCAATCACAGTCACTTTTCTTTTTCCTGTGGGAGTGACTGAGCATTGGAAAAGACTGTCCAGAGAGGCTGTGGAGTCTCTGTTCTTGGGGATATTCCAAGCCCACTGGGTAGTCCTGGGTGGCCTGCTCTGAGTGATCCTGTAAGGATCCTGTAAGGAGGTTGGACTGCAAGGTCTCCTCAAGTCCTCCTCAACTTCAACAATTCTCTGAAATGCTGAATGAGTATATATGCAGCAGTTTCAAAATGTATTTAAAGGAACAATTCTGTAATTTAACAAACAGACAAGAAACCAACCCATCTAGATTTAATACAACATTCAGTAAATGCAGAGCAAAAATTTGAATAGAAGAGATGATCCAGCAGACTTTGAAAGAGCAGGCAAATGAACAGAGAGAGTAAACTTTTAACATTTGATCTTTAGAAACAGCTTCCTCACACAGTTCTTGATCCTGAAACATGAATATAGTAGCATTATACAATGCATTGCCATCCTGACCTCCACAGTACTGTTTGTGGAATGAAGCATTAGCTTTGTCATTTGCCATTCTGTCAAAAAATAATAATAAAAATAAACAATGAAGTGCACCATGCCAGTAATACAGGGAGGGAAACTGCAGCTGTGATCTGTCATGTCCCTGCTGAATGTTTTGCTCGCTAAGCTATAGAAATCACTGTCATTTGTCCCATGTCAGCCACCCTATGACTCTTGCAGTCATCATTCTGAAATAATTCAGTTGTAGCTGGAGAAATAAGACACAGCAGGTAAGACTTTTCTTTGCCCCTTCTGTTCCTCATGCTGTAGTTTACAGGTCAGAGTATTCTTTTGACAGACAAGAGGTGATATCTCACTCCTGAGGTAAACATCTTCTGCTTTCTGAGTGAAAATCTTAACCACTGAGCTTTAATGCACTGTCATTGTTCTGAATAGAAAAATCCAACTAACTTATGACTTCCCCCTAAGGAAAGGACTCTTCTAAAGAAAGAAAAACTAACAATGCTGAAGGATATATTCTAGATTTTTCCTCATGGAAAATGCCATACTGCTTCTCTGATATCCTAGCATTTGGATTTTTACCTCTAAAGAAAATCCTTTCACTTAATAAAAATCATACTATGTATTAAAGAAGAGAGGAAAATCTGAAGAAGAGCTGCTTAATTATAGCAATTCATCTTTTTGTTCCAATGTGTAAAGGGAATCTTTTGAAGGAAAAAAACATGTGGAAAGAGCTGCTGGAAAAAAAGAAAAATAAAATCTTTCATCTGCCCACATGTCTTTAATGTGATGTAGGCAAGGGAAGAGAAATTCAGAGAAATGACCTTACATTCTGAGTACAACAGGCTATTTACTCTTTCCTACAAGATTAAGAAATATGTATAGTAAATTAGTACTCTGTTGTGGCAATATCTTGCCTAACAAAAATAAAAGAGTCTCTGGCATATAAAGCAGAGGAAAATTCTAGCAGTGTCAGGAGCTGAACATCAGGCTCTGATTTATTCCATTTTCCCTAGTCTTTGAAGTGAAATAAAGAACAGTGCAGGAGAGAGAAACTGGTGTTTATTTGTGTTTGCTGCTTTGTCTGATAGGTGTTAGGGGGCACTTCTAAGACTGAACAAAGATATCTGATTTAATTATTTTTGTTATAAAAGAATGAATTTTCCACTTGATTTTTTTTTCCAGTGGACTATACTACTGGTATGTTTTTGTGGAGATTTGAGAGCTGTAAGGTAAATCTAGGACACCAGGAGTGTCCTCTACCTGCCCTGAAAGCAGACAATAAATTTTGTTTATTTTAAAGAATGGAAGCTCTCACTCCTGGAAAATGCTGTCCTGGGGTGTGCCTGTTTGTCAGAACACCGTGTAGACAAATACTACATCACATTTATATTAAAAATAATATAAAATAAATGTCTACAGTGTTTATCAACATTGCAGTCACATTGAGAGATCAGTATTATAATAATTATTTATGTGAAGAATATATAAAAAGTGCATGCTTGTGCATGTGTTTGTATATGAGACTCACACAACAGTCAAGGCTTGAAAAAACTCTGGAGATCATCTAATTAAACCTTGCTGCTTAGAGTAGGGTCAGCTACAGCAAGTTGTTCACAGGCATTGATTATTCCTAAGAATAGACACTAAAACACCTCTAGGTAACTTGTTCCAGTGTCTGACCACCACCACAGAAATTTTTTTCTTGTGTTTAAATAGAATTTTGTGTATTCCAGTTTCTGTGCTCTGCCATTTGCTCTGTCACTGGATACTGCTGAGAGCCTGGCTCCATCTTCTTTTCTTCCTCCTTAGGTGTTTATGCACATTGAGCCTTCTCTTCTCCCAGATGAACAATCCCAGCTCTACCAGCCTCTCATATGTCAGATGCTTCAATCTCTTGATCATCTCCATGACATTTCACTGGACACTCTCCAGGATGTTTGTGTTGCTCTTGTACTGGAAGACCAAGAACTGAACACAGTACTCCACATGTACATCACCAGAGCTGAGCAGAGGGGAAGAGCCACTTCTCTTGGACTGCTGACAGCCCTCTGCCTAATGCAGCCCAGGATGCTGATGGCTTTCATGGCTGCAGTAGCACATTGCTGGCTCATGGTCATCATGTTATCTGCCAGGACTCACAGGTCTCTTTTTTTTTTGCAATGCTGCTTTCCAGCATGAGTATTCGGTGAAAACAGTTGTGTACATTTATCAGTCATTATTCAGACTGCTAACAGTGCTATATATACCTGGAGATGGAGACAGTCAGTACTGAGCACACAGTCATAATTACATCTGTACCAATACACAAAAAATACTAGTCACCTTTTTTTTTTTTTTCTGATTGTGAAATTCATATGGCTAAACTCTTTTAACCTCCAAAAGAGGGTGTTGGTTCATTACATATTGGGAAAGGGATCTTTCCTGTATTAAGTAACAAACAAGGGATCTTTGTATAAAAAGCATAGATGAGTTCATTGATACTGTGTCATATATATATTTATATACATATATATATACACACACATATAAAACAATGTTTAAAGGCTTGAATGAGAATGTCTTGCCTGGTAAATGCTGAGTCACACTGGTAAAGCAGCACTAAATTAGTCAATGAGTATGTTTACCTGATAGAATTCTATATAAAGAAAAGATGTTAGCTCTGGGCACTGAAAGAGCGTGGCTGTGTCATCAAATCCTGCACATAGGCAAATTGAGTCTGCTGGCAGGGATTATATGATGCAGGCAGACAATATTCAGTCCTCCATGAGGTTGTTACCAGCTCTCTGTGCCTGCACATGCATAAACATTTCCATATGCTGAAGGAAAATCCAACTCCAGAATATTTCAGATAGGCTGAAAAGTTGCTGAATGCAGAATGTGTCTGTGTGGTTAGGATATATGCATTAGTAATACATACATATTGAAATGGACATTATATAAAAGTCTGCAGAGACTTTATTCAATATTATTTGTGCTTTCATATTATTATGAAAAAGAAAAGAAAAAGAGGAAGACAGAAAGGAAGAAAGGAAGGAAAAAATACCTCTTGTTTTGGAGAGAGATCCTCATTGCAGTGTTCATGAGGCAGTAAAAAACGCAGTCATTCCTCAGCAGAAATAACAGATGTCTAAAGTCTAGACTGTAAAATAAATAAATAAATAAATTCAATCATGCACTAATTTAGTAGAAGGTTTGCTCAGGAAGTTGTCTATTCCATCCATGGTCAAAGAAAGTGCAATTAGATCAGTATTTTTAGCCTTCGTCAAATTTTGATCACCTTCAAAGATTGTAACTAAATGGGAACTTGACAGATAGTTACTGCAGAAATGAGTCAAAGTCCCATCTAATCAGGGAGGATCTATCTACATTTATAAAATTTGAATCACATCCTTACCAGGGAATAGGAAAAAACTCTAATAACCTGAGGATATCAAGTTTTCAAGGATTTCTGCTTAGTGCCGAGTCAACGTTAAAAAAAAAGACCAAAAGAAAAAATAATAAAAGACCAAAAAAACCCCAAAACAACATCCCCCTTCCCTCCCCCCCCCCAAAAAAAACCCAACAACCAATAAAGCAAAATAATAAATAAAATCCTAATGGCTGGAGATAACAGATAATAAGAAAGATGAAATGTTTTGTGTTGCTGATTTCTGGGCTATTCAGGAACACATTTATTCATAGATAGGCTTGATGACATTCAGCTTTAACTTTGTAGCTGACAAGGCAAGCGAAACAAGATGTTCATGGGTCTCATTGGAAAGCATCCTCTTATTGTGGAGTATTTGAGAAGGCATGTGGAGTTGTGCAAAACCTATTATGGGATTTTTAGTGGAAGGGCCAAAGATAAGGAAAGGGAGGTACTCTTTTGAATGACTAGAGAGAATGGCTATAGAAGAGTTCATCTGGGTGCAAGCCAGCAGCTGGTCAGATTGTCCTGCACATTATTACTTTATTGTCTGCCCTCTCTTCTTATTAAATTCTATTCCAAATTGTTAGCTGTGCAATGCTAATGCCTAATCTGTATGAGTGTGTGTGAGAGATTCATTAGAAAATTTCAGGCTGCAGCAGCTGAGAAGTAGGTTAAACCAGCACCAGGAAAGATCAAATTTCAAGTACTCAAAAGATACTTAAATTGAGAGTGCAATACAAAATAGCGAATGAACTGAACAGAAATAACTCTTTCACGGGGAAGAGGAGGGGGAGAAGATGGAGGCGGGAGAGAGAGCGAGAGAAAGTGAGGGAAGAGTACAAACTTTATTTTAGGTGTCATGCAGGTGAGATACCAATTCATCCATCCGAGTGTGACCTTTATTTTCCCACCACAACATTCTGCAGTGTAGAATCTGAAGCACAATAGCTCTCAGTCTTTTCCTAATTGTACTTCCTAGTCAGGTCTTCCCATTTCACTTTGCCTCACTAAAATATGTACTTGTCAGTGATTAATTTCACCATGTTTTTCCAAGGCCATTATTCCTGTTTGTCAAGATAATTTTAATTCTAGCCCTGTTTTGCTCTTACGTTTTGATAACTATACTTACTCTTCCATCACATTGCTCATTAATACCAATATTCAATTATATTCAGCTCTGAACAGATGTCATCAAAACCATGAACTCTACTGGATGTCTCCAGTTCTAACAATAAATACTGTTTGGGGTTTAATGAAGTTGGAGACTGGTAGGGCCAGCTATCTTCTGCTGTCCCAGAAGAAGAAAGAAAGCTTATTGACAATATATACAAGTTTTTATATTATCAATTGTTCTGGCTTCTGAAATTACTAAATTTGTGCTCTATACTTGTTCTTACTTCTGCAGTACAGATTTTCATACATGTGTATTGCTCAGGAATGAGAAAGAATAATGTGTTCTCTTTTAATATTTGTATAATTGGTATAATTAAGCATTCCAGGTTTCAGAATGGGAGATTGGACTGTAACAATATAATTATTTTTCTAAGCCTAAGAATTAGACCTCATAGCTTTTCCTTCCTTCTCGGAAGAAAGTCTGCAGGATAAAGAGGTTCTGTGCTGAATGGGTATATGTTCAAAAAACATCTGATTGGCTTTATCAGACTCTCAGTTTTCAGGATGAATAAATATATCTGGAGAAGATTTTAGATATAAAAGTATAGCACCTATATTTAAAGCACTTGAGCAATTCAGATGCTGAATGAGAATTGCTGTATTCTGACAAGTTTTGAAACTCTAGTGCCCTCTTTTGGATTTCCCAAAGGGAAAATGACTTTTTTTGAAACAATCATCTTTGTCATAGGTGTGGGAGACTAGAGTACTGTTCCTAGGCAGTTTAAAAAGCCCAGTCCCAGAGGATGCCTTGCTCAAGGTGACCTGACAGCCATTTGGAAAGCAAAAATGGAATGCTGCTGTTTAGCTCTTGCTAAGCACCGGAAAATTTATTTTATTGATTCTCTGTCATACTGCTTACTTTCTATAAAGTTCACTTTGACATCTTACAAACTAGGCATCACAACATTTTATTGTTGCACCCATCATATCCATCTCCCTCTGAGATATTTTTTGAACTGTGATTGTAACTATAATATTACTTCTTATTAAAAAAAAGTAAATTAAATCTCTATATTACATGCTCTGTGTAAAAATATGCTGAAGTTACAGGACAAGCCAAGGTCTAATAACCTTCCAGTCTGCTGTAGACCTTGGACTTTTTTGACACAAGGATGGCAGCCCTGAGAGATTCACTCTGTCTCATCTCTCATTTGTTATTCCTCCTTCCTGACTCTGGTGTTTCGATGGTTCTTCGTCTTTGTTTGTTAATTTGTTTGTTTTGTGTTTATTTTTGTTTTTGTTTTTGTTTGTGTGTGTGTGTGTGTTTTCTGTGTGGGTTTTTTTGTTTGTTTGTGGGTTTTTTGTTGTTGTTTTGCTGCTTTTCCTTTTCAGACTGACTTTAGAGAAAGTATTACCTCTTCTTAGAAATAAGCTTAAAAAGATTACAAGATTATTCTAATGCCTAAAAGTCAAACACGAAGTGTAGAACAACCTATATCAATCTGTATTTCCAAAGTATTAATTGTTTTCCTCAGAAGTATGAAAAATAGATTCACAAAATAATAGAATTTTTTAAGTTGGAAAAGACTTCTAAGATCACCGAGTCTAAAAAATTAACCCAGCACTGCCAAGTCCACAACTAAACTATGTCCTCAAATGCCACATCTACAGGTCTTTTAAACGCCTCTGAGGATGGTGACTCAACCACTCACCTGTTCCAATGCCTGACAATCCTTTCCATGAAGAAATTTTTCCTAATATCCAATCTACCCTGGCACAACTTGAGGCCATTTACTCTTGTCCTATCGTTTTTCACTTGAGAGAAGAGACTGACCCCCACCTGGCTACAACCTCCTTTCAGGCAGTTTTAGAGAGTGGTAAGGGCTCCCCTGGGCCTCCTTTCCTCCAGGCTGAACACCTCCAGCTGCCTCAGCCATTCCTCATCACACTTGTGCTCCAGACCCTTCCCCAGCTCCACTGCCTTTCTCTGGACTCGCTCCAGCCCCTCAAAGCTTTTCTTGCAGTGAGGAGCCCAGAACTGGACACAGCACTTCAGGTGAGGCCTCATCAGTGCCCAGTACAGGGGGGCAATCCCTGCCCTGGTCCTGCTGGCCACTCTATTGCTGATACAGTCAGGATGCCATTGGCCTTCTTGGCCACCTGGGCACTCCTGGCTCATGTTCAGCTGCTGTTGACCAGCACCCCCAGGTCCTTTTCTGATGAGCAGATTTCCAGCCACTCTTCCCCAGCTTGTAGAGCTGCAGGATGTTGTTGTGACCCAAGCACAAGACTCAGCACTTTGCTCTGTTGAACCTCACATGATCGGCCTTGGCTCTTCCAGCCTGTCCAGGTCCCTCTGTAGAGCCTTTGAATTAATTTGAATGAAAAAAAAAGAAAAAAGATTTGCACTTTTCCTTCTAGAGAATAAACATAGTTTCAGAGTCAACTCTTAAGAGCCTTCCCAGAACATGTTAACATCAGCTTAGGAGACTTTCAAGGTACTGCCATGTTGGTGTCACACATGATGGGATGCTAAATAATCTAATGTCTAAACAAATACCCTAAGCCAATGCACTGATGGGAAGGAAACACAGCTGATTAAACATATAAAAACCAGTATGGAGGTAGAAATTCAGCTAAGCAGATGAAACACAAAATATTTACTGTAATGTGTTAGTGAAAGATAACAAGGCACTAAATAACAAAGTGGAAAAGCTTAAAAATAAATCTAAGTTGTATAATATGTTTATCCTGGGGATTTCAGAAAGAAAAGAATTATAACATAAGCTTTCAAAGTCAGGCTCAATGGACTTTGGAATATAAACACAAGGGAGATATCCTGTACAGAAACCCACTCCATCAGAAACAAGTAAAGCAGCTCAAGTGTGGAAGAGGTTACGAGTCTGTGCTTTAAAGGTATACAAGACTGATAAGTTTATCCTAACAATCACAGCAAGGGTTTCTCTTTGGAGGGCAAACATCTCCCTTCCTAATAAAAATATGTCCAAGGGCAAGATCTGTGCACCTTGAAGCTTTGAGGGATCCTTTTTATAAAACAGGAGACTTGTGACTTTCCTGCCTAAGTCATATAGGCACACTTTAACTGTTTGGAGAGATAAGAATTAAAAAATCTCCAAATATGTAGGATAGAATGAATTGGGTGTGACTCAGTTAATATTGTGCTGTCAATAAGAAATAGATATGCACTGCAAAATCAAAACCCAGATTAGCCTTGTGATCACTGCACATCTTGGGACTGTCCAAAAATACTTGTAGGTATTGCTAAGTTTCCCATATGTACCATGACTGGCTGTGAGGTTTAGATGAGGCTTGGTTTAAATCCATATTTTTTCTTCTAGTTTCTAGACTTTTGGGGTTCTTAGACAAATTCATGGCTGCATAAAAATAAAGACATAAAAATTAAATAAAAAGCCCTAAAGCACACAGACTTAGAAAGTATAAGTAGTTGAATAGTGTTGACTTTAGATTAAATACTTTCATTTCATTTTTTGTCCTGTGATAATAAAAATGACATTATGTTGGTTATTCATAGGAACATATATAGAAATACCTCTGGAAGGCCTAACAGACTTATATCCATAAAGAAGTCTATGCTAACTGATATATAATATTGAATTCTGTAGATTATGATCAGTTTTATCTAACCTTTTCTCTAAGAACAGTTGCTTTAGCTTGAGAAATATTTTTAGCATTATAAAACCCTTTAAAATATCTGTATGATTTATTACTAATATATATAACATGAAAGAAGCACTACACATTATTGTGGTCTTATTCTATAAGTTAAACAACATTTTGCATGTACATATATATAACAAATCTGACTGTAGGTTAATTTTCTACAGAATTGCTTTCATGCTTTGTAAAAACAGAAAAAACCCCACTGAATTTTGTTCCCTGATGTGCAGCTAGTGTTACTTACTTATTTGGTTGTTTTGAAGCCTTTGTATGGCTAGTGGGAATTCATGAAGAAATAGAGACTCAAAACATTTCATAATATTTAACATAAAAAGTCATCCCATTGGTGCATTATTTGGCTTTGGTTTTCATCATTCTCCTATTTAAAAATGTTCAGTTACTCATAAGCTATCTCACTTAGGTTAACAACCAAACTAGAGAAATTGCAAAAAGGAATATAAAACAGTTAAACAGTCAGAATAAATAATTTAATTATAAAGAATAACCTGGAAAATATTTATTCAGCTCTTCAGTAATACTAACAAACTACAAAAGCAAAAAAAAAAAATAAGAAAAAAGTATGACCTGTTTTTAAATTATTCATTATGCAAAAACAAGGCAAAGCAACAAATATTACTTGTAATGAATTTTTCAGTTATAAAAGTAATTATAAATAGTCTAGGTTGAAAAATAATGGTTGCAAAACCATAATGTTTACAGAGAAAAACTTTGGAACAGTCAACACTCAAAGTGGAAATTAATTTGGAGATGGGACATCAGAAATGGTGGTTATTGCTTATCTTCTCTTTCCTTGAAGACAATTCTATTTTGCAATGGTTTCCATGATACACAGTTTAGGTTCTCTTCTACAAAAGAGATAAATCTCTTTTTTTGCAGTGTCTTTAAAATATTTTCGAGAGTGAGTAATGTGCATACCTATAACCTGGTGATAAACCATGTCTCAGAGCTGGAAAGATTGATGTCTCGAGACAGTTTGGGGTGTGGGAGAGGGGGCAGCTTGGGCCTTGCCCTGGCGAGACAGTGAACTGCCCCACACTCCCCACCCCAGAGCCAGGATCCCAGGTTGGTACAGCAGAGGCAAAGCTCCACTGCCCCCTAACCCAGCTCCTGAGGGGCCAAATGACAGGAATTCCCACCTAGGAGAAGTGTCCATGAGGGCCAAGGGGCATTTAAGGCTGAGCATGAGGGCAGCCCATATCTTGACCCTACCTTCCTCATGGGGTTGCTGTCTGAACACTGCTGGAACCCAGGGGTTGGTAGCTCTGTGTGTGCTTTTCTGTATCTTTTCTGTCTGTCGTTCTCTCTTCTAATTCCCTCTTCTTGGAACATTTTGAGTAACTTAACATCGAATGGGTTTAAAGATTGCTAAGCTGAATGGGCCAAATTAGCGCTGAGATAAATGTTTGTGTTGATTGGATGTTGCCAAAATTCCCAGATTTTTCTAATATTTGGCAGTAAACTTTCATCTTGTTTTGGCCTTGGTTGGTATTTCTCCACTGCATTTTTACCCAGAGTATAAGAGCCATTATAACCCCTTTCAAAACCCTTTTAATGAATTTACTGGGGCCTTACACCATGTGCATGAATTAAGTCTTTTCTCTTTGATTCAGTGTATCTTTTCTTCAGAGAATTTTGGCAAGGACAAAAATTTCAACCAGGTCCCCGTGGATTGAGAAGACAAATAAATTTTTTTACCTTGCCTTTTGCCTTCCATTCCTTCTTGGATCCCTATAAAATCACATCAGGAAGACAACTCAAATGATATTAGTACTTTTTTGTTCAAATTATAACTCTGAAATAATTCATTACTTCTACAAACACAATTGCAGTTCAAGAGAAAGTCTTGCCATTATGAAAGGTTCTCATGCCAGGTAGGCTCACATTTTCCACAAACCCTCAGGAGATACCCAATAAAGTTTCTTATGAGTGCTGCTTGGGAATTGTGGTAATGATTCTATGAAGAGTTTGGAATGAATGGTATTATTCACAAACCCATGTGGTTCCAGACCTCACCATAAATTTGTCTCATTTTCTGGGGACTCTGAGACCAATCCAGCTTCTGCACAGAGGACAGATGACAACTGCTAACACAGCTGAGTTGTAATGATACATTTTATTGCCATCTCTTTTTTTGCCATTTCTTTTTAAAAAGCTTAATCTCTAAATCTAGTGCTTACCACTTTGGCTTTTATAACTTTGGCATTCCTTCTTCCCCAGCTGTTTATTTTTGTTGCTAATATTTTGATGTTCAGTATAATGAAACTGTGTTAGTACATTCTTTAATCTTTGACTCTGTCTATATTCTCAGGCATTATGCATGCACTGTATAACAGGCTGTTTGAAAAGATATGTTCTGCCTTAATGTAATAACCAGCACAGCATCCTATAAGGATTAGCGCCCTAGGAAGAACATTCTCGCCTTTTACCTTTTCCATGAATATATATTGCTTGTGCTGAACTGAGAATTAGGGATTCCACTTCTAAATTCCTTAAGGTTTTAAAAAATGAGCCTGTGCACGAGGTGGATCAGCTGGTTTGTGAACAGTTCACAGGGTTGTGACCTCCAGCCATTGCCTATCACACAGTGTTTGCATCTTCCTTTGACTAGGCATCCCCCTGAGAACACACACCTCCTACATGTGCACTGTAAGGGCTTTCACTGTCCTGTTAGGGGTAACTGTGCTATCCACATGGACAGTTAAACCTCTGTGTCTTCTCAAGCCACTGGCATAACTACTTAAGCTTTGTGAGATGATTTTTCCAGGCTCTGTTGCACTTGAAGACATACAATGAACATTTTGAAAACAACAAGGCTTTTTGGTACTCCCAAGTATTACCAGCAGTGAAGTAGTCAGACCAAGATTAACTCCTTTGTAAGAGGAATAATTTACACATCAGTGAGATTTTAAAATAGTTTTCTGTCTCAGTTCAAACATCCATTTTCACTGTTTTGAGACTTACTATAAAATGTTATGGTCACTGTCTTTAATTTGTTTGGATAATACAACAAAGGAATCTTGTGCTGGTTAGGCCAGAAATAATTGTATTAATTGCTGTGGGGTTTCCCAAGAGGTGATGTCCTAATCAAGGTGATCTAGTATCTTGGATCTGACAAAAACACCCAGCACCCAAGGTTAAAATAAAGATGCTCATGCTGACATCTTTTCTTAGTTGCCACCTCTTGCTCTTGCAAATGAGAACCCTGAGATCATAAAACAGAGGAATGTCTGTGATTTCAGTTGCAAGATTTGTGAGCTGCTGCTTCTCATGTTGAGGAGGTGTTAATGTCTGATGTTCAGTGAAGATAGCTATCATATTGACATTTAAATTATTTAACTTTTCAGAATAAGTGGTTGTTCTTTTTTTTAATGTGCTTCAATAAAAATTTAAAATACATCAAGGATCCACTTCATTAGCATTTTCATGTAATATCTCAGTGACAATAATACTTAATTCTTATTTCTCTAGAGTACAAGTAGAAAAAAAAATTAAATAATTACTTTCATAAAGTGATGATGGCAGTCAATTTGGCTTACACAGGTCCTTTTTTGTCCATTATACCAGCAGTCATTGATGCAGTCCTGATTATGACTACATTTGAGGCAAATTATCAGCCAAATGGATAATTTTGAAGCAGTGTTTGGCTTTAACTGTAGTATCAATGATTTTTTGTAAATATTTATTTATGGATATCTGCAGACACACTGAATGTCAGAGCATGTTTCTGAAGGAATATCAGTTCTAGGTAAAACCTTCTATTATGTTTCTACTGAATCATTCAGGCTCAGTGCTTGGGGATTTCTAATTATAAATTTGTGAGAAACTTGTCAGTATTTGTGGAAAATGGTGGAAAAATGGTAGTAAGGGCACAGTATTTATTTTTTGCTTTCAAGTCTTCAAACATTAAATTCTCAAGTGAAAAGGACTACAGTGAAATATTATATCTCTGTCCTTACCAAACTTTATGGATACAAATGAATTAACTTGAGCATTAAAGAAATTAACCATTTTATAAATGCTTTTGCTTTAGCTTAAAGGTGGAGCAAATATTAAGTGTCAGAGCACACAGTAATCTTTTTCCCCCTAAAGTTATGTCAGGATTAATCTGAGGTTGTTTGAAGAAAGCAAATTTGCTTATCCAGCCTTTGCGTTACCAGTTCAGATCTTTAGTGAACACATTCTTTCCTAAAACATAAGAACTGGATGTCTTATTTGCAGATTCTTATGTGAAATGTATGGAGAACAGGCTTTGCTATGGAACATTAGCATTCCTTGTTCTTTCTATATCAAATATTATAAAAAATTCAGTGTTTCAAGTGCACAAGAGCATTTTCTGTTGATTCAGTTCACAGATTTTTTTTGTGCAAAGGCTTCTTCTGTCCAAGGGCAAACCTTACAGGAAATTTTCTGCCACACCTTTCTTGTTCTTCAAACAAATCTGAGCAGAAAAATCATGTGGTGGAAAACAGACAAAGCACCACAGATAAGAGAATTTATTATTCATATTTCAAAATAAAAGTTTTTAACTAGTATGTTAGTTGCCACCTCTTGTTCATGTGCTAAAGTAAAAGTACAGTAAAGTAAGTGTAAAAAGTAGTTACATTTAGCCTGTGCCTCATTTATTTTCATTACTTTTAGCAAAAATTTGGTCTAATTATTCTTCACTTTTGATTTTTGAATCACCCTTGGGCATAACAAAATGCAGTTGATGCTCTGCCATTACTTCTTTGCTCTCTGAAAAGTTCCTTTTCAGTATGAGACATAATGAGTATTATCCACCTTTTTCCCTTAATTGTAGGGATCTATAAAAGCAGTCACTCTATGCTACATGGCAAGGTTCTCTTTCTAGTTAGCAGTGTCCAATCCCAGAGGAAAAGCTACTTCTGTGGAAATAATGGCTTCTGCTATTCAAGTTCAGTAAGACTGGTGTCTTAGTTTGGCATTCCAAGTGGGCAGATTGCTAGCCAAGACACCTGCATTCCTCATAGCTGCCTCCTGCTGAAATGATCAATGCCTCATTTGGAGCTGGAATGAAACTTCATATGGGGTTTCTAAAGAATTATAGAACTGTGCATGTTGTGCACAGCCCCATCAGTTGCCAAATAAATGAAGACTAGAAAGCAAAGTTTGCAAGCACACAAAAAACTCTATTCTTTACCAAATGAACACTGCTATCTTCCTTGTCCAAAAGGATGCTTCTATTCCTGTTAGATTGACAAATACCTTTTTTTCTCAATCAGATTAACAAATAAGTACATCAGTCCATATCCTGTGCATTGGCTAAATATTAACCACCTGTCCATATCCATGCCTCCCACATGAAATGCCTAAATAATTTCTATGTAAGGATATAAGATTATCAATTCACAGGACAAACAAGACAATAGGTTTCTTTCCATTTTAAATAAATAGAAAAGTAATAGTTTGCTTCCCACCAATTCACTAGGCAGAGCCACACACACAGGATGTATTCATTAATGAATAAGTGATTGGAGACAGAGTGGAATATCACATGAAAAGACATAAAGTATCTCAAGAAATCCATCTAGCAATGGAAGTTCCACATGTTGTTTAAATACTGTTGTATATAAGGGATTTTCTTTCACACTTACCTACTTGAGGATGGTATATTTTATTTTTAATGTATTTTTGTCTACATAAACACTGCTTGAAATGCCAGTACAAGTATTAATGTATCGTGGTTTAGAGCTACATAGGGAGTAATTATTTGTACCAATGTATATCTGATTAAGAGGACTTTGCTTTAGTATAACTGTGTTTTTGCCCAAACTTCATAATTCACAGAGACTGAAATGTCCAAAATCTTGTTGAAGAGGAATATACCAATATACCACATAAATTTATAATAGCCACACAGATCTTTTTATTGGAGTCTGAATACATTCCTGACAGCAGAGTGATTTTTTCTGATCAGCTTGGTGCTATCAGATGATTTATGAACATCAGAAGAAATAAGTGACTTTGATTCAAACTTTTCTGCTCTGTTTCTACAGACATGCAATCCAGCTGGTTCCACTTATTTCTTTTGAAGTGACTTTCAACAGGAACTCTAAATTTAATGACTGTACTCTCCAAACTTGGTTAGGATTTTGACTGACAGTGAGACCCCACCTGCAGTGCTGCATCCAGCTCTAGGGTCCCCAGCTCAGGAAGGACTTGAATTTGTTGAAGCAAGTCCAGAGGAGGCCACCAAGATAATCGGAGGGAAGGACTCCCCCCAGGAAAGACTGAGAGAATTGTGTTTGTTCAGCCTGGGGAAGAGAAGGCTTTGGGGTGACTGAACTGCAGCCTTCCAGCACCTGAAGGGAGCCTACAAGGAAGACGGAGAGAGGCTCTTTACAAGAGCCTGTAGTGGCAGGACAAAGGTGAATGGCTTCAAACTGAAAGAGAGTAGGATTAGAGTGGGTATTAGGAAAAAATTCTTTACTGAGTGTGATGAGGCAGTGGACCAGGCTGCCCAGAGAAGCTGAGGATGACCCATCCCCAGAAGTGTTCAAGATCAGTCTGGGTGGAACTCTGAGCAACCTGGTCTAGTGAAAGGTGTCCCTTTCCCCGGGCCATTCTGTGATTCTGTCATTGAGGATTATCTTATGTTATACCAGCAAAGGTATATGATGGCCCTTCCTGCAGTAAAAAGGGTCTAGATTCAATGATCCTTGCCTTCCACTATTCTTTCAACATTTATCCCAATAAACTACACAATTTCTTATAGCTAAAAGTGAAAACAGCCTGAGAAAAAGAGAACAGCTTCAGATGTCTTCTGTTGAGTGATTGTCCCCATTCTGACAAGGAAAGGTTTTTGCAGTAGCTGTCAGAGGCTTTGGCCAGGACCTCATGGTTTTTCAGTACCACCTCACGGTCACTACAGGGTGTGAGGGAAAGGGACTGTCCCTTGCTAGGACCAGGGGCTGCCTTCAGCCAAGAAAAGTGTGGAGGGTAGACATGTGTTCAGTGTTGCAGGCTCTGCAGTGAGCAGTTTTGCATGTGAATAATTCTCTCCTTTTTTTTATTAGTATTGTGGCTGTCACTGGTTGTTTTCTAATCGCATTAGAAGTTATTAATAATGGTTGTTTTCTAATTTACTGTTTCCAGTAATTTTTTCTTGTTTCAACCCATGATCTTTGTCTCTTGTGCTCCCAGTTCCTGCCACAGCAAGAAGGGGAAAGGGAAGAGGGAGGGAATGAGAGTAGAGTGTGGTTTGGGAGAGTCTTGGTGGGGGCACTGAATGGAGTAGTACCATTCCTAAATCACAACACTGATCTCATCAATGGACTTGAGAAATGTGTTCTCCTATTTCCTTGAACTATTAATTTTTCTGTTCTAATCAGAAGGAAACAGTTTCAGTAGAAGTGGAGTAGAGAAACCTGTCTCTACTTTTCCCTTAAGTCTGTAAATCAGGATTTAGGGCACTTTTGGAAGGTGTGAGGAGCAGATTAGAAAGTCTTAGACACAATGAGCAGTAAACCTTAGTCATCTTAGTCTCCAGCTCCTGGTTCCAGCCTGCATTTAATGGTGCAGCAACTGCTCTTTCAGTCACTCTTGCCAGAGGGGTTTAGGTAAATCTTGCTTTGACAGGCAGAGTTCAGAGTGCTGTCAGCAATGAGAATCCCATTGAAAATCTGTGGTTTGTGGATCCAGAAGAGTCCTTAATTCAAGGAACCTTTTGAGCAGCCAGACCACAAAGGACTGAAATGCTTCTGGGTATTTGAAAAAACAGAATTTAAGTACCAAGGGAACAGAAATGAAACTTTATTAAGTTCTTGGATTGTGCATGCTCTTGCAAAATCTATGATGTTGACGTAACCCAAGTAATTTGGTCATCATGCCACAAGTGTTATTTAATGAAGCAGATGAACTAACTGAAGGGCTTTTTTATGCTTCTTTATGACCACACTTTATGACTTCCTAAGCAGGACACACATTTAACCATACCACCATGAGGATATAATAGCATTTGTCATCAACTTCTCAAATTTCCAGTCAAGTTTGACAGGGAGAAAACATAATTTAAAATATTTATTCTTAATGAAACAAAAGCCATTGTTTGTATCTCTGAATCTGGTTATACAAGCAAACACAAATCTATAAAAAAGTAACAGTAATAAATTCTTGGAGGTTTAAAACTGTGAGTGACAGAAGAGTGCAAAAACCTCTCTGATGTTCAGGGATTTTGCCAGTTTTAGCAGTTCAGTTATTAGATTGGAGACAGTGCTTGCGGCAGCAGAAGAGAGGAAATGTATGGTATCTATAACACATACATAACATGACAGTGTTTGAAGGGATATTGAAAAAAAATAGAAAAAAACACTTTTTATCTTGCTTTCTTGTGCTGGAGACAAACAACCAGTTTACTAACACTGAAACATAAATCTCCCTCAGCAGCAAATTATTGCTTTTGCTTTTCAATCAAATCCAAATAAACATCAAACCTAATTTTTTTAACAGAACAACTTTGTGGAGGCATTTTTTTTCTTTGTAATGCTTACTTAGCCTATGGAAAGATTTCTTCTGTTTTACCAAGAGACTTTCATGCTTATATTATTCTTCCTAGAAGACAAATTTTAACTGATAATATAATATTATCTCTTAGAATGGCATCTCTGCTATCTTTTCCATGAAATTACTATAAGAGTGTATGTTAATTCATTTTAACTAGAAATATGCTGGGAGAACTTGCTGAAACAATTAAGGTAGTTTATTCTGTTCATTTATTAGTGTCTAAAGAGATGTTAGTATTTTTTCAACATAGGTTTCAAATAAGTTTTGTTGGATAAAGGGAAAAAGATTTTATAGTAGTTTATAT
Organism: Notiomystis cincta; assembly: GCA_013398075.1. Lineage (NCBI taxonomy): Eukaryota > Metazoa > Chordata > Aves > Passeriformes > Notiomystidae > Notiomystis > Notiomystis cincta. Next base: position 196,231 of record VZRX01003738.1, read on the forward strand.
TCATCTTAGTGGCCAAGGTGTTCCTGATGCTTTAATTGATGCTTTTCTTAGACATTCATTTTTTTGCCTTCATGTAAGGCCATTTTACAAGGTTATCAGTATTTCAACCCACTCTAGAGGACTAAAATAGACACTGATTGCAAGGGTGGCAGGGAGTTTCTGTATAAAGTATGCATCATCCAGCAAATTTTGCCCTGGGATATACCTGTACTACATCATTTGTTTAAAGGGCAATTTCCATTCTAGTGTTTTTATTTTTAATTTTTTAAAAACACTTGGTTAAATATAAGCATTTCATGAAGTAATGCCTGGAGGTTCCTGTCAGTCTTTATTGTGTCACCTTTTAAGCCTGAAATAATTTTCTGAGTTAAGACTTAGTGTTCTTTTTGATAAGCTTCACCTTCTGTTTTGAAACAGTCAGACTGAGAAAAATAGTTGCAGTTGATGAATTTTCAGATCTCTCATAATTTTATCATGCAAAATAACAAAGAATATTCAAATCCATGCTTCTCTTATTTATTCATTACCTTTTCTACATTGATGAATGATTTAATTATGAAGTTTTAAAATATTTTCTGGCCTCTTCCGAGAACATAACTGATCACGGATTCCATAAGTTCTTAACATACTTTCAAATATTCTGTTTTCTATCTGAAATATTCTGTGATGATATTTATCAAGTTATGGGTTTTGGGCTAACAAAGTTGTATTTCATTTCAGTCTTACTACTTAATGGCTTTTATTGTGGTTTTTGCATGTTTTGCAACAATGTCTGACTTTTAAAAGATAATCAATATGGCACAGTTTTATCCTGAGATTTACTGGTAACCCAAATTTATTTAACACTCTAATTACTTGATCATCTAGTAAAAAATAGAAGTACAAAAAAGTGTTCAAGGCTAATTTGGATGGGGCTTTGAGCATCCTGTTCTACTAAAAGGTGTCCCTGCCCATGGCAGGGGGTTTGGAACTGATTGATCCTTACGGTCCCTTCAATCCAAACCATTCTGTGATCCAGTGACACACAGAACCTATCTAAGAAACAACTGTTTACATTCTGGACAGAAAGTTCTACCAGCAGTATTGATAGCAAAATCAAACTTGTGCTGAAGTCACATTCTTTCCCCCAGATGAGATTTGTTCCCGAATGTCTTTTGCAATTAGGTAGCAATTACAAATTTATAAAACATAAATCTCCTTCTGAGGTTCTTTCCCACAGACAGCTTCCTGTAATCATCTTCTCTGCATTGTTTCCTCTAAGGGTTCCTCAGCTCTGCTGTCACAGAGATTACTATCTTTACAGATGCATTAAACATGCAGCAGTCAATTGACAGTGTAATCCACATTTTTATGTGATTTGGTGGCAGTGTTCCAGAGTACATCTTTTAGACAGACATCAGTGATAAATCTCACATTTTCAATCTTGATATTTAGCCTGGGAAATTGACTCTGATTCTTCTGCACCCAAGGGTACATTTTTAAACTTGGTTCAAATTTTGAAGAAAACTTCTTAACCACTTTGGGCTCCTCCTGTGAGTATTGCCACATGAGGCTCTTGGATTTCAAGGTTTTGCTTGATTTGTTGTGTTAAATATGTACAAAAAGTGAATAGTAATTGCATTATCATCTCTATTAAAAAAAAAAAAAATCCTGCTTTACTCCTTTAATCCTTGCAGTGGGACAAATCTAACCAGATTGTGAATATATCCTTGTTTGCAACTTGTACATCAGCAAGATGTGTAAGTGTCAGGGATGACTACAGTGTGTGTCCTACACTTATGTGTGTTAAGAACTTCTTCCTCACACACTTTGGTGATAATGGGTAGTATAGATGGCTTAATACAGTAACTAAAGTTCTCTATATTATTTTATGAAATTATTTGAAATAAAATAAAGTTTTTCAAACCAGAAAGGTCAAACATTTAAGTTCTGTAGGAAGATACACAAGATAGACAGGAAAAAAAAACAAACCATAGTCTACATCTGGAAAACAGTAATGCTGGGAACAGGTATAAGTTGGAAGAGGAGTGGCTGGAGAGCAGACTTGCAGAAATGGATCTGGAGGTGCTGGTCAACAACAGGATAAGAATGAATGAGAAGTGTGTAGAATGAATGAGAAGTGTGCCCCTGGCAGCTGAGAGGGCAAATCACATCCTGGGATGCACCAAACAGCATCATCAGCTGATTAAAACTATGAGTTTCCTGTTGTATTCAGTGTTGATGAAGCTTCACCTTGAATCCTGTGTGCAGTTCTGGACCCCACAATTTGAGAAAGATATTAAGGTGCTCAAATGTGTCCAGAGTAGGGCAAGAAAGGTGGCAAAAGGATTAGAAAGGAAGCATTATGAGAAGTGGCTGAGGATTCTGCCTAGTCTTGAGAAAAGGAGACTGAGAGGTGACCTTATTGCTCTCTGCAGCTTCCTGAGGAGGGGAATTGGAGAGAGAGGTGCTGAGCATTTCTCCCTGGTATCCAGGGATAGGACACATGGGAATGGTTCAAATTTGCATTTAGGCTGGACATCAGGAAGCATTTCTCCACAAAGAGGTTGGTCAAACACTGGAACAGGCTTCCTGTAGAGGTGGTGGGTTCCTAAGCCTGCCAGTTAAGAGGCAATTATACAATGACCTTAATAACATGTTTTAGATTTTGGTCAGCCCCAAAGCTGTCAGGCAGTTGGACTGGATTTTCCTTGTGAATCTCTTTCAGCTGAAATATTCTGCTATGTTCTATTCTAGCTGTAATAGGGCTTTTTTTTTTTTTTTTTTTTCCCACTGAGGGCAGCCACTTGGCTTGGGTAGGGAATGAATCCAGCCTATAAAGCCTTGAAGTTTAAGCTGGGTGAACTAAGACTAGGTATGAAACCAGAGAAGATGTATATGTACCCAAAGGTGTAGAACTTCCTTCAGTTGAAGAATAGTTGAAAAAAAATCTAAAAATAAACATAAATCAGGAAAAAAGTATCCATGCTGACATTGACTCTTCTAATATATGTCTTCATTTGCTTTATATCAATGCAAATGTCCCTCCATCATGCTTAGTTATGGATGATTTAAGACCAATTAAGTCTTTTGTAATGTATCTTTTTAATCATATTTTACACAGGTACTCTCATCTAAAATCATGTAAACCTCACACAGTGATAGAAAATAGGAATGATTTTTGTGTTGCTGACCTTGCTGCTTCCATTGCACATTCAAGAGTGCTCAGAAGTCTTATGAGTCTTCTAAGTGTAAATGCCACAATTGCTGCAGGCATTTTAAGTGAGTTAATCCCTTTGTAATATTCATAATGATTCCTGTAGACAGGTGGTTCAGAAAGGAGAAAGATACCAGAGCTGTGTAAATTAGAGCAGAGCAGAGAAAGAGCAGAGTAATGGGTTTCTTTCAAACTTGGCAGGCAACACTACTTATGAGGCAATCATTTTGCAATGCCTTTGCCAATTTTCTGAAGCTGAACTTATCACAGTGGCATTGATTTTCAGGTGTGTTTTTTGGTTTGTTAAGTCAGGTATCCCATTTCCAACTGTGACTGGTTCCTTATGGTTCAAAAGAAGGTGAACTACTACAATTTAAACAGTTTTGATATCTCTTGCCTGTCTGAGCAACAATGTGAGTTGTCAAGAAAACTGGGCAGGAACAGATACACCAGAATCACCAGCATAAAAAGGAAGTTTTTAAAAGAAGTTCAAACTCGTAAATGAAAGAAAGTGCTTTGACCTGGAGATTTTGCTGCTTTCCTTAAGCAGTGACAATTAAATGAAAGTAGAATAATATTGAGAAGATGAGTGTTTAATTAAAAAGTTATGTTAAACTTTAGTTACCATTCACATTAATTTTTATAGACAGATCTAGCAGCACATAAGCTTTATGAGTTTAAATATAAGTTTAATATAGCTCAGACTGAGTGAAATCTCTAGGCTTTCAGTTCTGCAAACAGTGCCCTGACAGACAGACTTCCTTTCTCAAAGAAATTCTTGATATTCATAACTTCAATGAGCAGTAATTTCATTAATTTGTGTGGGTTTGGTTTTTTTTTTTTTTTTTTTAGTTTGCTCTTCCCTGGCACCTTTATTTTTAAAGCCCTCTTGACAAGCTTGGCAAGCCTATGATAAAGATGTCAGAGATAATAGTGGAAGATAATAATAGGAAGGTAATAGTGATGTGCATAAAGAAGAAAACACTCTCATAAATAAATAAAGAGTTCATATTCCCAGACTGTTAATATGACTTTACAAATAGGTTATAGTGCCTTTGGTCTGGAGTGCTGGCTGTTAGGCTTTTCAGGCTTAAAAATGTAAATTCTGTGCCTGGTGTGATTTTATCACAACACACTATTTTAACTAGGCCCACTGGATTCATGGAATTGGCTTGCTTTGAAGGCTGGGCATATCACAATATTTTACAGCATAAGAGTTAGGAAATTACAGTACTCTCATTTAAATCCTTTTTTTTTTTTTTTTTTATAGCAGATGAGCATTAGTAGCCTCTATATTAATTCTTTTTCTCAGCTATACAATTTGTTAAGGGCCTTGGAGAATTGTCTGTAGTAACTATCAAAGCTCTTTCTAGTCAGTATTCTGCAACCAGTTACTCCCTATTTAAGCTCCTGTTTCATCATTTTTTGCCCAACATGTTTTCTTTGACTCATTTATTTGTATTTAATTGCTGATTTCTGTGAATGCTCCACAAATAATTCCTCTCACCTCCTCCAGAGCTGTTAATTAGTTACCCCTTCCTACAATTTCTAAATTAATTGCAGCACACTTGCTAATTGTCCCTATGCCAATGGTTACATATTTTGTTTCAGCAACTGCTATGTCTTTCTCAAATATCTAACAATTGTTAAAAATACATGCATCAAAGTATGTGTTTTCCCCAGTGTGGCATTATTATTAACTCAATTCTTCCATGCTGATATAACTCTACCTCAAGGACAGCATATTAGCCTAGGGGAGCAGTTCTGCCTCTGAACTGTTCATCCATGGGAATATTTATGAATATGAGCAGAGCAGAACTGAAACTTTCTAAGGTCAAAACATTTTTGCATCTCACTTCTATGGCAATTCACTGTGATGCTTTTCCCTAAGTACCATTTCTTAGCATTTTTTCACTGCCTCAACATTGTTTAGTAACAGTTCCTTTTTATTTTGTACTTTTTCCTGTGCCTCCATTTTCCTGATATCATTAACAACTGTGCAATAGAAATGTAAGAGGCTGCCACTGCAATACAGAGACCAGAAGGAGGAAACATCTGTTCTTGCCATCTCTACAAGTGCTGAATTTTCCTGGATGCTTGTTTTCAGTATTTATTTGCTACTGCACTTCCCTTTAAACTCAGATCTTTCACTGAGATTTTATGATTGGCTACATCTTGTCTCTGGCATTCTGCTTTATACAAAAGCCTGTATTTTCTTTCAAAAACTGTACTCAGTGACACTAAATGCCTTTAGCTTTGTTTTCTTCACTGGCTCTGTGAATAGCTTACATCTTTTAAGCCAGTCATCCCCATTACCACGTCTGTGCCACATAACATCTGAGACAAAGCTGATCAATAGAATAATGGTAACTGCACTGCAGCCTGTGAGGGGGATTTGCAGCTTGGCCTCCATAAGGTTGTCATCATCAATAGCAGGGGAATAGTTGCACAGCTGATTTGCAGCAGTTCTCTACGTGTGTTAATTAAATCTGTAATATAGCTGCTAGGCAGCCAGATTTTCAGCCCTCCTGGACACTGCTCATGTAGCAGTTCAAAATTTGGTAATTAAATCGAGATGCAATGACTAACACGTATATACAAATTTAACATGATTCCACATTCTGTTTTTAGTTTATGCAAGCCATCTGAATGCCAAACTACTGTTCCAAAATCCTTTCTTCTTCTCTTATTCTGTGTAGTTCTATTTGGCATTTGACAATCATGTTTCAAGAGGCAGATCCTAAAATCTATTCCTATATCAGTCATCCTCAAAAACAAATTACATTGGAGTTACAATTTTCAGCATAGGCCTTCAACAGCCATAACTTATGAAAACAAACAAACAAACAAACAACAACAACAACAAACCCAACAAAATTGTTTCAAATAGTTTTAGTGAAAAAAACTACTGATGAAACACCCTGATTCAGAAATGACTATAAATATAATTTGGAATAGAATCAGATGAAGAGATGTATATAATTGCATATCAATATAAATCTTTAATCCCCTTGATTACATTTAAACTGTTAATTATTAATTTACTTATGATTAGTTTATTCTGAGAGGGAATTTTTATTTTGTCAAATACTGATATTTGGCTAAGTTTATATCTAGACCTGTGTTTCATGACTGTTTCCAAACCATAAACATGAACTACAAGGAACAGGAAACCTCAGAAGTAATTGAACCCAGCACTAAGAAATGTGTTTGGATGGAATGTTTGAGACAGAGTTCAGGTTACCAGTAGCCCACCCTCTGAAAAGCCTGTGCTTTTATTAGTGAGTGCTGTGTGTGTTTTGGTGGAGGAAAATCCAGCCCCAGGCATCAGCTCAGGAATGGCTGAATCATGCATTTATTGTCCTGTTGTTGGATAAGTGTAAAAGAGAAAAGTGGTGACGTTTGGTTTTTCCAGCAGAAAATGCAATAGCAGAAGTGAGGCACAATACCTTGAGAGGAGCAATAAAAATACAAAGCAATAGATAGAGCATTCCTTTACAGGCAGATGTTCCTTGGCTGAAGCAAGCCTAGTGAAAGGACTCAAGATACAGGGATTGCATCAGCTGGTCAAGGATAAGGATGACGAGAGAGAAAAGTAGGTGTCCCCACTCTGTTACAGAGTTTAGGCCTAAAAGATGTGACTGCCATATCTTATTGTGCCTGAGTGGAAACTCTGCCTACTGTCACTGAGCACCCTCAGATTCCTGCTCACTGCATTCATAAAGAATTTCTGTTGCCTCTCTACAAGAGAACAGCTCAGGAAACACATATTGCATGTATTGATTGCACTGTATAAATCAGTTCACCAATCAGACCTCTTGATTGGCATTCTCCCTACTGAATAGTTGAACTACTGCTGGCAATAATTTATGAGGAAGAAATGATCCTAAATTTGTTTATGAAAAGTATTTGTTAGTGAATTGGAATAATGTAAAAACTTCTAGATGCCATAACTATATTTGTGTATAATCTGATTGTCGTTAATAATTTGATTTGCTCTATTTGTTTAGATGTATGTGCTAAATTATCAAACATTTTGCACATTGTTATAATGAGTTTATGTCTATGCTTCTAAAGAAGAGGATCCTCATTTTTCGGCTAGCCCTACAGACCAAGAGGCAATTAAGACAGGCATTACATTGTACTTTAACTTGTAGTATAATTAGGATAGTATTTATAGACATTATTAACTCCACAACTGCTAGATTTTATGGCTCATATTCTACCTTATAGCAATTACACTATTACAGAGTAATTACATGAATTAATTTATTTGTGCACCACAAAACCAGACTTTCTTTTACTTTGAATTTACATAACGTACAAAATCTAACTCAAAATTTTAACTGTTTCAAACTATGCTGTTTATTGGAGTGGCTGAGATCTAACCCTTATTCTTGACCACAACAGAAAGATATAGATAATCTATAGATAATCTATAGATATAGATTATAGAGATTTGGATAAATATATATGAATTCCTAAAATATGTCTGTCTTCTCATCAGTCTGTTGTATGTGATGCATTAACCTTTAGAACTCTGAGCTGAGGACTCACATAGTAAGTAAAATAATTTGAAAGCAAAAATTTTTTTCTCTATTAAGGTATGATGACTCTAATGTATAAATTTGAAAGTGTTTTGCAAAAACTTTAAGAGGCAATCAAATATTCACAGCCCAAAAATTAAGAGTTTTTTGCCTTTGTTTTCTCCCCAGATGTTTTGTGTCTCCTCCTTCTTCACTGTGCTTGTACAGGTATTTGTTTCTTTGAAACAACCTTTCCATGAAATGTTGTTGAAATACAACTCAGAAGAGTTAACTTAGTTATTTCTTTGGGTTATTGTACTTCATTCTTTGGCAGAGCTCAGAAAAATAAAAAAACCTGTGCATGTATAACACAGAAATTAGACAGGGAAGATGAATGGGGAGGAATAGGAAGATTGGCCATTGCTCAACCTTCTAATTTTTGAAGTAATGCATCTGCAGGTCTGACTACTCTGAAGAAGTCACATATCTCTGGCTTTTCATATTTCTGTAATTATGTTTCATATGTGAATCTTCCCTTCTACATTTTGAGTTTGGGTTAGGAGGTTGGGCATGTGATGAAGCAGCAGTGCACCACCACACTGCACCCTCAGCTCCATGCACAGCACCCCAGTGCAAACTCCAGTGCAAACTCCATTGCAAACTGGAGGGAATTGTGTGCCAGGGTACAGCCCTTCAGTCCTGAGGAGCTTCTGAATGGGTGAGGTGAAGTCATTGACATTTGACAACTGAGGAGCTGCACCACAGACTTTTTTCCATCCCTTCATACTATTTAGATCAAATGTAAGGAATAATTTGCTGTTTCTTGAATAATTTGAAAAGAGTCAAGTCAATGATTTGGAAAACTTAAGAAAAGGAAATTTCTATGAAGTTTTTCACTTTTTGATAATCACTTGGATACTCCCCTGGGAAAGCAGTGACCAAAAGTTATTGCTGTCTGTGAGTTCTTGGAGGGCCTCTGTGCCATGAGTTAATGCTCAGGCCTGTTCCCAGTGGCCATCCTTAATCATGACTACTGCTGTCTGCTTGTATATTTTCAGCAAGAATGTGAAAATCTAAGTAAAAATTTAGAAAGCAGTGAGATTTTGAACTAAAATTTCATAGTGAAGTCTCATACCACTTTTGAATAGAAAGTTTTTTAGAGTAAACCACAAATGCAGTGACTTTTCTCTGACTGTTAGGTCACGAAGAGACAACTTTTGCCCATTTCTCTGAAGCAGAATGGTTTATCTCTTCAATACTGATCTGAGGGAGCATCTCAAGAGCTGAGAGTGTAATTGAGATTCCAAGCTCACTCAGGCTTCTACCTTTGGGGGCAGAAGTATAATTTTCTTTCCTTCTTTCCTCCCCACACTTCAGTTGCTGCAGAAACTTATACTCACCTTTTCTTCTACTAATGCAGTTTCCAGTCCATTCTGAAAACCTCCTTTTCTTTCAAAGTGCACTTGTCTCTTGATTTCTCTCAGTGTTCATGGTCCTTTCAGCTTCTCAGTTTCCATTTTTATTTGGAGGCAATTTTGCCTTTCTGGTAGCTGATGATACAAAATATCTCTATGTCCTTCAAAATATTATACAGCTTAATCATTTTATCTTAGTTCTTTATGACAATAAATCTGATTTTCTAGCCTCTTTTCAGTAGTCTAGTAGTATTATAACCTCCAAAATAATTCATCAGCCTTTTCTCATGTACAGTTTCCAGGTATATGTTCTTTTTTCTTTAGGAAATTGTCCAGATTTATATACAATAATCTAGGTAAGGTCTCAGAGGTTTGTGTATACAGTGCCATTGTCTAAAATGATTTCTTCACATATGTACTTTTCTCCTCTATTTTTGCTGCAGTCTTTTTGGGTATTCTATTTATTTCTTAATTGCTTCCAAATTTGTATCTGATGGCTTTACAAATTACATCATTAATCCTGCCAACACTGGCAAATCCCCAAATGATACAACAAGCCAGACACTTCCTGATCCTGACAGACTTATTTATCAGGGCAGATCAGCTCTGCCTTGCATTGACAAGAGACTTGCTTTGTGCATGCCATGTGACCAGTGCTGTGTGGTGTTTTCAATGTCCAGTGTCCTGGGCTGATGGCTGTGGAAACACACTACTGTAGCTTAAAAATAACATCATAGTGGTTTTATGGTAAAAATTATATTCCAACAAGATTTGTTCGCTCTCCATCAAATGTTCTTTTGTTCCTAGCAAATATGTTAAATTTTTTCAGTGGTCTGGTTGTTCTTAAGACAGGCAGAAGGGAGAACCTTCTCAAACTTATATGGTTGTATAAGGATGCTGAGAATCAGATCTCAGTTTTTCCTCCACATGTTGCTGGATTTTTGAAGAGAACTGCAGCTGCGTGGTATCACAGAGGATAAACATACATCTAAATTAAAATTTAATATTTTGCTGTCAATACTTTAGGGGACAAGAAGCTTTTAACACCAAATCAACCCCGAGGAGCCAGACTTGCCAACAAAGAAGGCCACCAAAAATCGAGGCAATATTTTTAAACAAAATTAGGTTCCTAAGAAGATTCTGTTCTAAATCACAGAAGAGGTTACTCAAAATTTATTTTATTTTCCCAAATAAATAGTTTGGTCTCCATTGTCTTACTTCTCATGGAACATGGGCATGACATTGTTCCATACTTTCTTTCCCCTTTTCCTTACTGCACTTTGAAACAGATCTTATAAAAACATCTTTTTTTTTTTAAATTTTATTTTCAGATGTACAGCACAGTCTGAGGCTAAGATATTCTATTTGAATGTATAAACTTGGGTATTTCACCTTATTAATATACCCATTTTACCAGAACTTCCTAGTTTGTAAGCTAACTCATTCAAATAATTCTTTATAACCTAAGCTTTCAGGTCTGTTGCAGTTTTGTATCCTCTGACAGTACCCCTGGTACCCATCTGCATTTTGTGTTCCCTGAATGTACAAGGGAATTCTCAAAGTTAATTCAAACGACAATGATAAAAAAAAAAAAGAAAATTCTTAGAGATTATTGATTATTAACTACCTTATTTCAGGCTCTCAGATGAGCTGTTATTTATGCCTGCAGATGTATCCTCTGTGAAACCACTACAAAGAAGTTAAATATAATATATGCAAATATCTGCATTCTCCCCAACTTCAAATACCTCAAATATGATGGCACTATCAATGCACTGAGTGAGTTTGTTTCTCTGGACAAGATGCAATAAAGATGAAACTCCTTTATCCTTATAAATTAGAGATGATTTTTTTTCCTTCAGTGACTATTGAATATTTTTGCTTTGATAACAGAATGTCATATTTTGCTTGAGGATTTTTTCTTATTTGATGTATTTTTGTACATTTCATATGTAATATGTGCATTCAGTTTTGACTTGAGTGGGATTGATGTAATATTCCAGGCTATAAGTGTTCAAAAACTTACTTAATAATGCTGTTATAAAATACCTTGGCAAAAAGTTGCTCCTTGCAGGAAGGCTAAGTGTTGTGATAATGTTTTCTATGTCTAGGAATGTGGTTTGGCTTGACTGATTAACTCCAGCAAACTCCAGCTGATCATTTGAAATTGTCTTATGTCAGGAAACAAAACCTTAGAGAGTTCTGTAGCTGAAAACTGATGAATCAAATTAAAAATAAAATCAAAATCTTGAAATTAAAAGGCCTTAGATTAATATACATTAGAAATATAAAAAGGGTTGACAATTTTCCCTCGGTAAAGGAATAAATTTAATAAACCTGAACTTTTCATTTAATCAAATTAAAGTGAGCATAGAGACATAGAGAGAAAGATAGTTACAGAGAGGAATGACTGAGACCTGGGAACCAGAGTCATATATCTCTGGATAATTCAAGATGCAATACTATCACTTTATCTGTGAATAGTGGTTATTGCTAACCATATGTATATGTCCACTGTCTTCTTAAATTTAAAGGGAATATAATGAATGTCTTGTATTTCACCTTAAAAAAGAAGAAAAAAAGCCTGTGTTACTCTAACAATAGGTGGTGAGAGTGCTGAGAGGGATTTGGTTTTCACTAAATGTTTAGTCAATAGTAAACTGATCATTTGCAATATTTATTGTGAGACGTATGTAATAGATGCCAAAGTGGGCAGAGATCTGCAAATTTCTTTTATTAGTTTATTCTGCTGGCAAATCTGGCAGGTACCTCAGAGATGTATCATTTTCCTCCTTCCTAATTGGTGTTTTTCATTCATCACATTATACAGCTGTGCAGTTGTGTCCCTGCTGACGCCAGGAAACTGATTAAACCAGCTGGTTTATGGTTCCTACTGGCTGTGGCTGAGTGTGTTCTGTTCGGTAACATATGGCACCTTAGGGCAGTGTGTTTGCCTGCAGCTTGGGAAGCAGGGCTGGTTCATGGTGTGTTCTTTTCCTGAAACATATATTTGTCCTTGCTTCTAAACTGACTGGCTGTGAAACTCTTCTTGAAGGCTCTTATTTACAGTGATTTTCTGTATTGTTTCCTATTTAGCATCCTGTTGATTGTTGTTTGCTGACATTCTTTGACACTTCAGGTAAAGTAAGCCAGTTCTGGGTAACTAACATACATGTTCTGTTCTTCTTGCATTTCATATTTTTGCCATGAGAAAGATTATAAGAACCCAGATGTATTTCTGGTCTGTGGTCCCTCCCCTTTTCTTAATGAAATAGGTAAAAAAAAAAAAATATTTTAATGTTTCTTTTTCTTACTGTGACAGCAAACTTATGCTCATGTCTTGAACTTCCTCCTTGAATACATTCTTCTTGGCTTTAGCTTTAAACAGGTTTCTACAACACTTTCTTCTCTATCATGACATATTCATTAGAATTCTATGATTTTTGTCATATTTTATTTCCTTTAGTTTATATGTTAATATGGACTTTATACCTTGCTACTTGATATCTTAGAGATCTATTGAAATATTTAGTGCAGACAATATTCTTATTCATCCAGAGTACATTTCTCATTTGCATTTTAAGAACATCCAGGTTGTTTCAGTGATTTTTTGCTTCTAAATCTATGCTCTCAAATTTGCAATAATCTTTGGCTATTTTCTCTCTTATATGTCAAAGAAATTGCATCTCATTTTGTTACTACAAGTAGTAGTATATAACTCATATATATAATTGTCTATTACATTATAACTTGTTGATTAATTTTTTTTTCTGTAATATATATTTTATTATTCACTTATGCTTTTCCTTTGGGTTCTTTTGCCCTACAGCTAATTCATAGCATGACAGATTCTACAGCTTAGATATATATATATAGGTACAGTTAAGAATAATCAGAAGGGACCCTTTATTTGTGGTTTCTCTAGGGCTTCTTGTCTTACTGATTTACCTTCTCTAAACCATAAAGCTATTACCTTATTTCCTCTTCTCATCAACAATCCCTTCTACAGGACAATATATTCTTCAACATTTGTCTGTATTGATTTTTATTTCCCCATTATATTTCACTTAAATATTTTTACACTTCACTTCTATTCATGAGTTTGGTTTTTAACAATTGCTTAGCACTGTCATGATCACTTTATCAGACTGGATGGAATTGCTTTTGTCTGGGAGTGCAAACTTAGGTCTCAGCTGCAGGCTTAAATATCCATCAGCTGGAAAATTCAAACAAGCAACAAAACTCCACTAGGTGTTCCTCAGAGAATTCTCTTTTACTTGATTCAAAATTAAGTTTACATCATTGATTGAATTTGGAAAACTAATTTTTTGTCTCTCAAATATCTTCTGATAGCAGGTACAGCTATGCAGAGGCCCAAAATACCTGTGCCACTTTCCATCCCAGTAACACTGCTGTCCTTCCTCACAGAGAGCAGAACATTTTTCTGTTGAACTGGAAAAAGCTGTTGAATTTCCCTCTTGGAAATCCTAACAGGCTAACAAAACAATAGATCTCCTTGTGACCTCCCATACTTACCCTTGTGAACAGTTTTACAAAACCTTGTTAGTTTCTGTATCTGAGGAAAGAAATCTATCTACTGCTGTGTATTTTTGATATTTAACAAGTTCCCTTCCCCAAAGTATTTTCCTTTGTACCCAAACATTTACTGGTATTTAGATCCTTGTTTTGTGTAGTCTGGGTGATGTGTGACTTTTCTTCCCTAAGAAGGACATACATGTTTTCAGAAATACCCTGCTTTGAGTACTGGACATTTCTCTGATCTGAAGAGGTCAGTGAAATGTTTGTTTAAAATATTTAGTTTCTATAGAATGAATTGGTTCACTCATATTACTGAAAGACAAAGTCACTGCTCTCTAACAAGGCTGAAAAAATTAATCTCAGTGATTCAATAGTTCATAGTTGCCCTTTCTTTGCACTTTATATCTTTGTACTGAAAATAGATGCTGTTCACCAGCAAAGAAGATGAAATGGCTTTCCTTAAAGCAAAAGAAGATATGAGACACTATCACACATCTCTTAGCTTTTCTACCAGGCTCATTTTGTTTTGCAGCAATAGGATGGGAGTACTCTCTGAGAGAGAACAATAATAGTTAATAATGGTTCCCAGTTCTGCAGGCCGACTGTCCATTCCTTTGAACAAAACGTTGAAATTCTTTTCACTAATGACTGAGTCACTCTCAGTACCTTGCAGGTAAAACTGTTCTTTGATTCATGTAGCTAAGAATAGCCAACAGAATTAGCCTTTAGGAGTCCTTCCAGTGCTATTACTCATTCAGGTGGTCATGCTGACTTCAAAGGGGCTACAGCGGCCTCTGCATTATTCAGCAAGGGCTGCAAGACTGAGCCTTTAAACTTCTGCTGCAACACACCCAAAAGGTTCTTAAAAGATATTTTAATTATAAGGTTGAACAGAAGTGTCTGTATTAGACATTTGATTCCAAAATATCTTCATGGAGTAGACAAAAATGAAACACTGTGGCTGTTATCTCTCACTTTTACTGCCAGAAAAATGAAGTGGCTTACCCAGAGCAGGATAGGTGGAATAACTTTGGAGGAATAATTAAAACAAAAGAGTTACTTCTTCACATTTCTACATTTTATGCAAAAACATACATGTCTGCTTCTAATTCTTTTTGGTCTTAGTTTTTAATATATATGTATTACATAAAGATCAATTTCAACTTTTCCCAATGAATATCACTCACTAATTCTATCTTCTCTTTCAGTTTTCTTTTTAGTAGCAGGCTTTCATTTTGAGAGGAAATAATTTCTATTGCTGCTATAAATTAATCATTTTAATGGTGAATTCCCTAGAACTTTTTTTTTGTGATGAGTTCTCCTGAAATTGTGCAGATTAAAATATGCACTCCAGTCTGGACAATTTCTCTTTAGAGAATCTGATATAAAATGGATTTTTGCACCACTGTATTTGGAATAATCTTTCTTGTTCTATATAAAACAATTTTTCATTGAATTCTGTTTATTGAATTAATATTGATGATCATTAATTAATAGAATAATATTTTTAATTATTCTTGCAAACTTTTATTGTCAGCAGCTTATCAATATGTTGAAGTTGTTCTGAATTTTATTTTATTTTATTCATCTAAAATGAGCTTGCTAAGTATTTATTGGTTGTTCTGGGAGATATAGACTGAAGTATAAATACTGCATTGCACACAGCCTTTCATAAAATACCAAAATTTTTGAAGTGTAATACTCACATGTGTACAACAGCACCTGATTTTTACCCTGATCCATTTGGAGTTTTGCTTCCATCAGCTTTGGATGGGGCAAAAGAAGAATTTCTGCCAAATAGAGTCATGGTATCATACTCTGATCAAAGCAGCTGTGCTCTCTTTGCAGCCAAAGAGCAGATAACTTTCAGTGAATCCTAGTTCTTTCCAACTTCTAATTGACTGAATAAATTCACACTGTGAAAGCATCACTAGTGATATTGGCAACCAAAGACTTTATGTAGCCACTTATATTTTTCTCTGTAACATGACACAGAAGAAATATTTTCCAACATTTTCTTTCCTCTGTACCTGTGACCTAGCAGCAGTATAAAATGCTTTCTTCCTTTATGGATGTACTTAATGTACTTTATAGATGTCATTGAAAGCTTCTTTTTTATTATTTTATTCTGTAAATAACATGTAATTTTATTGCATAAAGGGTAAGAACAAGAGTGTTCTATTTTCCACCTCTTTTGTAGAGCCTTTGAGTCAAGTTCTACCTGATGTAAGAGTGTAGCACAGCTCTGACAAATAAGCTCTTATGCTTATACCATCTAGTGGTTCTTTTCATAATATATCACAGTCTCATTTTACACTGCTTGTAGTGATATTTGGCACCAAATTGATCAAATGTCAGTTCCCCACTTGAAAGCTTTGGACAGTACATCTTCAGCATTAGAAAAATGCTTTTTGCTCAATCCCATCTGTATCTGTTGGAGCATTCAGAGAGCTAACTAAATGACAGCTTTTTCAGCTGAAATAGACTCACAAAGTAGTGCAAATTGAATGTTTGCTTCTAGCAGATAGCCTCTCATGGCTCTGTATTCTCTGATATTTTGTGCAGGGTAGTCAAAAAGCAGAGACTTTCTGCTATATCTCATCCATATCTGCATTCTAGGTTCAAATGGATTTAATTTGGTAGAATAAATTTTGAGTTTGAAAAAGGTACTTGCATTTTATATTAGAGCCATTCTAAGTTTAGCTTGATCTGTTCAAAGATTTTGTGTTCAGTAAATGGTGAGTTATCTCTACAAGGACATAGTTCATAGTCCATTCTGAAGCAATGTTTCTGTTATGTGTGCTCTTTTTTTTTACCCCCTTGAATAAATGTATGATTACACCAAAAATACCTTGAAAATGGAATTCTACTTCATTTTATGAGGACTGTAAAGAGCTATATGTTGTCCTGGGACCTAGAAACTAAGGAGAGTTATATTAGCAACTCATACATCACAGCAAAAGTTACCATGCTACAGAAATTGGAAAAGTTTTTAAATAAGTGAAGATGATTCATAACAAATACTTTTTTTCCTGCTTAGGGAAATTTCCAACACATTTGAACTGAACTAAATACAGTATGAGTGACACGTCAATGAGAAATTTATAAGAAAGATTACTACTGATAATCAAATCATTTATTATTAATAAACAAATTAGTCTTGAGGGGATAAAAGAGCTTTTAAAAATAAATGAGGAGGTTATAAGAATGTGTTTGAAGAGCAAATAAAATTTTCAAATACACAGCTTTTCATCTGTCACATAAGTGTTAATTCTTCAAATTAGTTAGCTGATGTTCATATCTATTACTCAGTCTGAAACCATAGCACACTTCACTATATTTCCTGATAGTGAGATCTGTTCAGTTAGTTTTTCTTCTGTTATGTAATGGAAAACCTAGTCAATATCAATACAGATAATTTAATTTGAATTTTCTTGAAAAGAACAATTTTATCAGACTTTTACCAGTGTTTTTGGAGAAAATAGGGAAATAGATTATTTATTAAGAAGCATTTGTGATGGTCACTCAATTTTCTAACAGTAAATTTCCATGTTCATCTTAGAGTGGTTGTCTACATGTTTCATTTGCACAAAAGTTTCAGATTATTTATGTTTATTGATGCTGTGGAATGGAATAATCATCAGCAAGGTTTCAATTCATCTTTGTAATATGAGCTTTCTGTAATGTGTTTCCATGCAAACAAAATCTGTCATCCTATATTCCCTTTTTAGTTTCTGAATAGACTCAGGGCCTTTTATGGAATGCTGTGACACATTCCAGCATCTTTGGTAAGATGACATTCATTCCACATCCTAAATTCCTCTGTCAACATTTACTAAAGAGTCACTGTTTATAGAGCAAACTGATAAAGATGTAACCACTTGCTGTGTGAATATCCACACTTGATGGGAAATATTCCCCCAAAGAAATTAGTAACTTTGTCATTGTCTTTCTCAGACAGGGGACACTCCCTTTTCTGAGGGGTGCTCAATGGTTTTTCTTTAGAGAATTGCATGTAGCCTGCTGACCCTGACAAGCCAATAGAATGTGAAATATCTCCCAGTAAGTGATGGAGAGGTTTTGGCTTGTTAAATGGTTGGAACACTTGAAAAATTGTCTGGTCACAGTGTTCTGTGTTGCCACATTAAATTTGTCACAGACATTAGCTGATACATACAGAGGTGCCATACCTAAATGGAACCTAACCTTTATCCTCCACACCTGCACTATATTCTCTAAATAGGCAGAGAAAGGGTATTTCTTCTATTTCTGTCACATTCACTAGTCATTCATCTGAGTCATCAGAAGAAAAAAAAAGCAGTTCAATATCTTACAGAAAAATGATTAGGAGCTGATCTAGTCTAATAACCCTAGCTACCTGAAAGTAAAAATTCTCTTCTAAGATACTTAACTAAGCTCTGTCCATTGTCATATTAATCTTAGAAAGCTATCTAAAAGAGGGATAAATCCTCCTGTAAACATTCTTCTCTTTCTACTGATGAGAAAATATGAATTGCATGTTTAACTTTTATGGTGTGAAAGGCAGGAAGATATATTCCAGCAAGGGAGCATTGCTCTGGGATTCACCAGAATGGTCCATCCTGAAACTCAGGAAAACAAGTCAACTGTGCAAAAACTGTCTTAATTAAATGGGTAAATGTGGTAGAGTTCCAATACAAAGAAAAATCCATGGAAACAGAAACAGGCTACAAAGGAAGAATTTAGAAACCTTGTCAGAGAGTGAGAAAGTGTTGCTGGGAAAGCCAGAGCTCATGCAGAGTTGACATTTGCAGCTCAAGCTGCATCAAGGGCGTGATCTTCTATTACTGCAATAATAGACAAATGCTTAATGAGTAACACATGAGCCTGGTGCTGAGTGGGACAGGTGATACAGTGAAGATGAACACTGCCTAATACTAGACTGAATATAAGGCAAATCTTCCCCTGTGAGGACAGTTAAGCAAAGGAAGGTGATGAAAAGAGAGGTTATGCAGGCCTCCTCCTTGGAGATTTTCCATGACCAACTCAAAAGTCCTGAGCAACTTGTTCTGACTTTAGATTGAGCAGGCTTTGAGCAGGAGTTTGGCATTAAGACCTGTTGAAATCCCTATCAACCTGGATGATCCTGTGATACTATAATTATCTTTGTCATAGGAAAGAATATTTCATAATCTCTCCTTGGTGAATAGCTCTCTAAGCTGCTCAATAAGATGCAAAATACACTAAAAAGAAAAGGGTGAGGCATGAGTGAAGACTGTACTCTGTTATCACTCCCAGTAGTAAACATTTATGCCTCTGAGGAACGAGTAGGATTCTGTCTTTGTCTGTCTCTCATTTTAACTGTCTGTCAAAAAAAGCTCAATTTTGACCTCAGTATAAAGATTTTGTTCAATTCCCAAGTGGATTCTTCCTAACTTGTTAGGCTGCCAGTATAGTTCAGAAATTCTTTCTGTTCACTCAGCTGTTTTTTTGCCCCAAATACAAAGGTCTTTCGTAACTGTTCCACTCCTCTCAGGCAAACCTTCACAGATGTCTAAATAGATGAAGGGTTACAGGGGAATGGAGGTAGCACTGGAGAGAAACTTAGTGATAAGCTGATGCCCTAGTGAAATTTGAAGAAGGTGAGAAAGACAGAAGTCACCTCTGTTGTTCTTAGTCATGAGATAACTTTAGAAAAGTACTGACAACAATTAGGAATAAGGCAAAGTGCCTTATCTGACACACACTGTACCAACAGAACAAAAATAAACATGTACCAATGTTTATCTTTGAAGCAAGGACCAAGATATAACCTTCTGATTCTAATAATGTATCCTATCTACCTGTTTTATTGTTTTTAAAAGTAGAGTAAGTCTATTTAATTTCAATTTCCCAAATTGTCAATAGATGGTAATCAGTGAGATTATAAGTCTGAAAATTTACATATTTATAGGAAAAGTGATAGTGATTAACATGGAGAGCCTTCTTTTATTGATCACATTCTGCTGTCTTTTAACAATGAAAGTAAATAATATAGACAGAATTTAAAGTGAAATCTTGGCAAAAGTAAGTGAGGGTTGACAGGGATTTGTGTTAAAAGCACATCTAACCAGAAGTCAGACAGCATTTAATAGGATAGCTTGATTTTCAGATGTACAGACCTTCAGCAACTCTGTCTGAAGCCAATGAAAACTACCTGCACTTTCCACCCTTCACAGTGAGACAGTATATATTTAAAAGATAGGAAAACCTCTAAGTTTAGTTCATGTACTTCTTAACATCTATATAGGAGATTAACATGATGTTAATATCATATTGTCTATGGACTTCACAGTCATTAATTGCATGTAGTCATCTTTATAGCACTCCTGAGAAGTATGAATGTACTATTATCCCTCCATTAAAGAGAGTGAGCTGAGGTACACACAGATGAATTTCACCATTACAGTAAAACTCAGTGGTGAAGCAAGGAAATGAACCTAAGCTATACAAACTTGAGACCACCATTTTGTCCAGTGTTACTTCCCCAAGTGATCAGCTATTTCCTTCTTCTGGTTATTTGAAACTGAAAATGTGTTTAGAAATGAAAACACATCAGATTATCGCTGCAATATTTCCTAACTTTCAGATTTTCAGGATAGATTTCAATTACTCGATTTTTCACTATGGGTTTTGTGTCTTCTGTTGTAGTAAGCTTGCTTTATGTCCTGATAAATATATTTTTTATTAGGTAGTTCATAGTTGTTTTCCTTTTTTGGTTCATATCCCACTCTCATTTGATAAACTTGCATGTGGCTTAAAGTTACTCCATTGATTTTTCTCTGTTCAAAGGTAGGCAGAGATTGGCAAAGTTAAGATGCAAGACATAAGTTTGGAGTCTACAATTGCCTGTTCATCTGGATTGTGGACTAACTGTGCCTCAAATCAGAAAAGAACTAAAACTCTCAAGAAGCACAAATCTTTGCACTTACAGCTTTATTCTTTATCTCTCTTGTTTTGTTGTTGTTATTGACAGCAATTACAATGGGTAAAATACAACATTATAACTAATTTAGATCTGCTTCATATTTCCCATGATTTTGCTTTTTCTGTATTATCTCATACTTCACTTGTTACTGTGTGTCACTGGAAATAGAGTGCAAAAGATTTCCTGAAAATTTGGGTTTTTAATTGAGAAGCAGAAGGTAAGGGAGAATAGCAGTACCCCAAACTTAGTTCAGCATCCTTCTATATTTGTGCAGTTCTCCATCTTTAAGCACCAATTTTGGCTTTCAATTTATTATCTACACATTGAGATGAAACTTTCTGGCCTTGTTTTCCACTCTGTCCACTTTGTTCTTTTCTTTCATTACAACCTGCCCTCTCTTTCCTTTATATTTTTTGACATTCCATTCCATTTTTTTATGAATCCTGCTACCTCTTCTCCTGAGCCCTGTGCTTTATTTACATTATGGGACTCAGTAGGAGCAGTGTAACAATTGATTGGTAGTCAGTCAATAGTTCAGCAATTGGTAGGGAACTGCTGAGCACCAAATCGTTGATTTCCTCCCCACTGATGCCTTCACAGCTGGTTACTTTTTAGTGTGTCATTACAGCTAAAGGGAGATAGAAACTAGAGCCTAAATGTATCTATATGTATATTACATATAGATAAGATATCATATATTTATATGTTTACCAATTTTCCATTCCAAGGGAAAAGCAGATAAAAATTTGGGTTGGCAGCACAATCACAGTCAACAAGACAGAACAAAAATCACGGGGAGGGAATACCTCAGATAATGAAATCCATTAACTTTAATATTGAAAAATGTTGTGAATTTTTTGCAGAGCTGTTTTTCAGCAAATGCCAAGGAGTTTAAATAATGAATCTGAATCAATTCTATTGATTCTGCTATGGTTTAATTATTTTTTTAGGTTTAGAATAAGAAGAATTCAAACAAGTTTTCGCTTCCATGATTATTGTTGATATGGTCTGCATAATACAGCCAGCTTTGATCCTTGATCCTACATTCAGAATTTTATGAGAGTCATGTCTTTCAGAAGATTAAAAATTAGTTGAGTCTCAGATTTCACAAAAAAACAAAAAAACTCCAAACCAAACCAACAAACAAAGCTAAAAACACCAAACCAAAAAAATATCAGTAACTACTGTCTTGAACTACTGAACAATCTGGCATAAGTGAATGAGGTAGATATGAGGTAGATATGAAAAGCAAAATCTGACATTTTGACACTTTCCCTTGTTGAACTTCATATGGTTTGTGATTGCCCAGTCCTCTGATTTGCCCAGTCTCTGCAGGGCCTCCCTGCCTTGGAGAGAGTCAACAGCTCCTCCATTGTCTCCAAATTTGCTGAGTATCCCTTCCAGTCCTGCATCCAGGGCATTTATGAAGATGTTGAAGAGTACAGGGCCAACTATGAACCCCACTAGTGACAAGTCACCAGTCAGATGTCACCCCATTCACTGTCACCTTTTGTGCCAGACCCTGGAGTCAGCTGCTCACCCATTGCAGTCTGACCTGGTGGAAGGTGCACATGACAGGGGACTTGGAGCTTGATGAGCTTTAAGGTCTCTTCCTACTCAAACCATTCTATGATTCTATGTTTATATATTGAAAAGCTATGAAAAAATAAACCATGATTTTTAAGTACTTAAAAATGTGCCATCTTTTATATACAGAACATGCTTTTCTTTTTTTAAAAAAATTTCTTAATTCTGCTCTCCTTCATGCATTTTTGGCTTGAGTAACCATTTAGCCCTTTAGTAGTATTGTAATTGCCAGTAGCATGGCACAGACTTTTCACCATATATACAGGACCTCAAAACAGAGGCTTGTTAATCTTGTCTTGTCTGAACTAGACCTACCTGCACCTCTGCTTCATTTTATTTAGTTGTGACAACTGTTTTTCAAAAAGACTAGTTGGCAATGGCTTCTTGGTTTCTGTTTTCTTTATCTCTATGGCTCTTCTGTCATGGCATCATAATAGAATAGAACCATAGAATCATAGAATGGTAGAATGGTTGGATTGGAAGGGACCTTAAAAATTATTGACTTCCACAATGATTTAGTATAAGGAAAGCAGGCCTGGTATGATAATGGAGGCATTGAGAAGTGGAGATCCAGGAGATTGCTTAGAAAAGTATAGGAATATAGGAATGGCAGGAAAAGGGGCACAGGCCTAACACTGGCAACCCCATAGCTATAATCTGTGCACCAAAGGTCAATTAAAGAAATAAAGAACTGGAGCTAGACAAAGCTAGTTTTGGGAGTAAGAAAGAAAACAAATAAATAATATATAGCACTCTCAAAAGACAATAAATATATTAAATTCTCTCATTACATGGGAGTGCAGACCAACAAGAAGCAAAGAAAGCTATAAAAACATGCTAAAAAAATGACCATAAGAGGATCTAGATGTGAAGTGAGGAAATTATCAGCTCCATCATCATATTGGTCCCAGCCCAGGACCACAGATGTTGACACCCTGTTGTGATACATCCCATCACCAATGACAGAAGGAAATTATTTCAGTACCCAGAGGAGCAGTAGATGGGTGAGCAAAGCATCAGAAAGAGAGGTAGAAAACTTGTGTGTGTGTAACAGTTTAAATTGTATTATTACTGTTACTGAACTTCTGTATTGAAGCAGCCTTTCTTTTTTTGTGATAATTGAATTGCAACTGATAAAGATGCTTCGATCAGACTGATAAGATTTCAATTATGCTAACAATAAGTTCTCGTCTTAATGTATATGTTTCCTCTCCATCCATAAGAAAAGATTTTGAGGATAAAGTTTTAATTTCAGGCTGGTTAGCTCTACCAAACAAAGCTCCTTCAGAGTTTACTGAGGCAAAACTAAAATGACTGAGGCTAGAGTCCACTCCAAATCTTTCTGCCTGTCCAAATAAATCCATTAAATCATGGTTATGGTAAAAATATCTAACAGTGATTGCAAACATTTTTAAGAATCTACAGACAAGTTTCTTTTATTGCCATAGCCTACCATACTTGTACATATACACACATAGACCTACCTACCTACCTCTATATGTTTGTACATGTATCTTTCATTTCTTTTAGAATCAATTTAAAATTATCATTAGAAGGAAAATAGAGAAAAAATAATCAATTGAACAAAACAAAAAACCACTCCCCCCCCCAAAAAAAAACACCAAAAAACCTACTACAAACAAAAAAAAAGAAGAAAAAAGGTCAATTTAATTTGCATACTACAGTTAATTTACTGAATTTATTTTCAGTGAAGACAAAAGAGCACCCTCTTTGACCTTAGGCTATTTGATCTGTTCATTAAATGATTCTTGAGGACATCTGATTATGTCTTTTATTACTGTCAGAACTAATGGTTGACCTCAGCAAAACTTTGTGCGAATCTGAATATGTTCTTGGCTACAGATGTGCTCGTCTCTCAAAACTGACTTCCCTACACAGGGGGTTCAAGTAGTGTTTATATTTATGATTACCACTTGGGGCAGGAACTAATATTCACCTGATTTATGAACAGGCATCTGAGTGCTGCTGCAAAAGCCCAGGATACCAAATATGATGCTGGGGATTGAAATACCACATTGTGCAATGTGAAAAGCTGCCACGTTTCACAAAGACTCACCCAGAGTGTACCAGAAGATGTCATTGGTGAAGCACTGTCCCAACAGGCTTTAGAGGTCGGGTTGGAAAATAAAATTTCTTGGCAAGTTGTGTGCTTAATAACATTGAAGATGTGCATCTTCTCATAAATCTACCTCTGACTCTTCAGTTATCACATGTTCTGTTAAGTGTGTGATCTGTCTTTTACACAGATGGTCCATTTGCATTTGAAAAAAGTGTTTTCATAGATTTGTCATCTATACTCTATTTATTTATTTATCTACACTTATGTTCCACTGTTCTCCTTTTTTTTTGACATATTACCAAAGAAAAAATGTGATGATTCTGATTTTTAAATATATAACATCTCCTTGAGAGACCATTATTAAATTTATTTGTTAGTTGAAATGCTGGTGACAAATTATTGAAGAAATAGTTTCACGAGTTATTTGACTCTCAGTGCAATAAGTGTTCATAAGTTTTTGTTCTGTAATGTTGTAAAAATCAAACTGTTTGACTTTTGCTTCCTCATCCTAAATATAAAAACACATTTTGAAATCTGTCCTCTACAAAGTTTATATTTCTTTTTTCCCTTTTCCTTTTTATTTCCTTGAAAGGCAAGTATCATTCTTCTTAATACAGATGCTTCAATTTAACTCTTTGAAGTGAATAGTAAATAAGATTTAATGATATTTTGAAGCTGAGGCAACCCACTGATAAAAGACTGCTAATTTTGCATCTAAGTATTTCTTTAGTAGAATGATGAAAATCTATTTAACAATGGTGACTCTAAATTGAAGTTTAGATAGAAGTTATAAAATATATTTTAATTTTTACTTTTAAAAAAATTTTATTCTTTATATTCTCAGCTTTCCTCATCATCTGCTACTTAACTGCTGCCAGAAACATTGTGGTGGACTCCATAAACTTCAGTCTTAGTTATATTTGCCATTCTTATATTTTCCAGTTTTGTACTTTTATATTATTTGCATACATATATTCACATATGAAAATCTCACTCAAGCCTCTGTTGAGATCCTTTGCATTCATTTTTAGTTCAGGCAATCTACTTTTATGCCTCATTGATGCTGTTTTAATGATCAAGATATGGGCTGTTTCCCATATTTCCCTTCATTGTTGCCAGTCACGGACGTTTCAAGGAACGTGGATAGTAAAGGAGATATCTCAATACATCTAAATGAATAGGAGCATTTCAGATATTTGTTTTCAGTAGAAAAGTATAATTGGTGAGATCCATGTTGATGTTACCATTTATAGTTTGGGTCACACATAAATCTATTAGTGGAATTTCTGAATACAGTAAAGAGCTTTGAGGACACTTACATGGAAAACTTGTCTTAAAAAAGTTGCACCAGATGGATCTGATCTGTCTAACTTAGACACCTAACTTGCAGAGAGGCTTTTGAGACCTAAGGAAATGTAAAGTTCCCCAAGACACTGAGTACATGTCTGTGAAGAATAGTTTTGCTCTTCAGACTATGCCACGAGAACACTTTGGCTTCTGTAATTACATTAAACTTTGGAGAAGTCTTGGTCAGAAGCCTGTGAAAATTCTGTAAATACACCATAAAAATACCTCTAGATGTAAAATTATTGATCCCAGAAATTTTTCAGTAGACATCATGCTCATGACCTTGAAAGAAAGCCTGATATACTTTATGACAGATCTTCATCTACTCTGTTATGAGAAGATTATGAATAAATGGGTCTTTTCCAGTACATCAGTATTCTTCTTATTAGAAAATTTTTCATCCTGAAGCTTTCTTGCTCCAAATAATTTATTTTGTTCTGTCATGGCAGTAATTAATGTCAACTGGATTTTTTTACTGCCTTTTCTGAATTTAATTATGAATTTATTCTTGTTTAAATATGCAGCATATAATATTTTCTGGGATGATAGTGCTAATACTAAGCTCCATGTCTCTTTTCAGTTACCTTAAGAACTACAATTCTGAATAAATATTTTTTGTCCCACTCTGTTCTTATAAATGGTAAGAAACCTTTCAGTAATTATAAATATTACTTTTTCTCTTACTCAAATGTTTCTCACATGTTGTTTTCTGGTCTTTAAAAATATATTAGTTTTCCCTTTTTATAATTAATTTTTTTTTTCTATTTTCTTAATATAGGATTTGAAGGAAGCTCCACAGGTATATAAGACACTAAATCACAGGCCAATTAAGATGTTCAGTCAGAGCTGCATTGGAAATACCTTAATAATAGTTCTTTTTTTGAGTGTGTTAATGGATTTTTTCTGGCATATATTAAGTTCCAAAAAATATCAAAAAAGTCAAGCTGTTGATTTACAGAACAGGAGACTGCCTTTTAGACTTTCACTCTCTTTCAGATTCACAACCCAATTATTAATTAAAACTCAAAGATTTTTGGCTGTGTTTTCACTGTGACTGCTGTCAGAAAAAGAGTCCTTGGTGAAGAGTAAAAAAGACATGTTACCTTGGACTTCACTACTGCATAATGAGACTTTTTTTAGTTTTGATAATGGATTAACACTTTGTTTATAAATGGCCATTTACTATCCTTGAACTGCTCTGAGGATGTTATAAAGAAATTAAACATTCTCACACTTTTAAGACATTACCAAAGCTACCCAGGCTTGAATGCTGCATAGAGGTGATACCAGATCAATGAACACTGGACAACAGTGGGGTCCTGTTCTTACAGCCTTTGTCCATGAGTAATCCAGGCAGAAATAAAATGAGACACAGACAGCTGAATTTGAAGAAGCTTTAAACCACATTTCAGTGTGGGAAATGAAAGAAAAAACAACCAAATCTGATGATGATGTATGCCCTTAAAAATATCCTAGACCGCAAAGTTTTCTTCAAGGACACTTGTGATTATTAATGAAAAAATATTTTTAAAGAAATGAGATAGTTAAAAATAGCATGAAAGGAAGTAAGAGTTGGTGGATCAATTGATATTAAATTTAATTGGCATGAAATTATATACATATGCATAAATCACAAAAATTATAAAGTTTGTTGAAACAAATATAATAAGAGGCATATTTAGATTAGAACTTGAGGTTGTCTTGGAAACACCTTTGCAGGTTTGAAGAGATGAAAATTACTTCAGTGACAAATAAATGAGACATAAATTTCTTTGGTAGGTAAGGATGTAATAAAAATATGAAAAAAAGTGATTAATTCTTACAAATGGAGACATAATGCTTTGGTGTTTGGTTTGTGGGGTTTTTGGGGGGTGGAGGTGTGTTTTTGGTGGTTTTCTTTTCATCTTTTTCTTTTCTTTCCTTTTTTATTGACAAGCACTACCATCTTCTGACTCAGTCTCTCTCTCTCTCTCCTCTTGTTTATTAGAACTAAACGAGAAAATTTTAGAAGAAAAAGGACATTCAGTCCTTGAAGAATTCTAGTTTTAAAATCTGTCTTGTGTTATCAATGGTTTCGGAGATTTGGGTTTTATTTTCAGTTCACAGGTTCTGACTAGAGAAGGAGACAAATCCATCCTAACTTGATTATTTATTCAGTGCTTAACTCACTTAAAAACATTATTTTCCTGAAATTTTTCGTGTCTCGTTCAGGCAAAAGATTAAAACAAGGTCTTCACATGTCGTAGTTTTAAACTACCCAGGATAATGAATTATGAGGTTCCAGAACAGTAAAAGGAAGGTCACTATTAGGAAGCAGCAGAGATGAAACAGAAATATTGTGACTTGGAGTGTACAGGGCACTGAGAAGAGCTTTTCAAGGCCAGAGGCAAAACACTGTGCACAACTGAACCTTGATTCTGATTTTTCTGTGCCTCAGACAAATGCTCCAGGGAATGCTCTGGGCCATTCTGAGCATCTGTCAGTTTGTTTGGGGCATATTTCATTATTTCTAAAGATATTGTTTTATGTTTACAAGGAAATAAATTTCAATACTTGAATAGATATTTCAAAATGGTGATCTCACCTATTTCAGCCTGTTGCAAACTGTAGCATTAAGACTGTATATCCCCAAATAGAATTCTACAACTGCTAAAAGTCATTCATAATCATCTTTCTAAAGATGACACAGATTTTATAGATTAATTAACTGACTGCTCTTTTTGTTAAAAGCCACCCTGGGTACTGAGATGAAAACAATTACCCAAAGACATAGAGCACACTTAGCTTCTCTAAGTGAAAAGTAGACACTGCCTCCAAGTATGCCTTATAAAAGATTTATTTTTCTCTGCTCTAAGCTAAAATATTCTTACATATGATTTTTTTCCATATAGAAAATTAAACGTATATTTCTTAAAATACATTAGAGAGCAACAGAATATAAACATTTTATTCACATAATGTAGGAAAGTCATTCCCCTTTCATTTCTAATGTCCAAAGTTCAGTTTCAATTAGCTCTACATATGCAGAAGGACATCAGGGTTGTTCTCATAAGAGCTATACATTTAAATACATACACTGAGTAATACAAATTCTATATGGAAACTGGTAGTGTTATTCACTGTCAAGGCCAAGAACTCCAGCTGCATGAAAGCTGAACTTTTACATTTATTCTCAAAGTTATACAACCATCTGTGTTCTAACAGAAACATAAGAATTCAGGAAATACTGATTTCTGTATAATAAATTTGGAGATTTACAAGAAACAAAAATATTTCAAGAAACAAAATCTTCCAAAGAACTCATTTTCTGTGCCTACACTACACTGGAGTTGTTCATGGGAGAGAGGTATAATGTCCCTTCCATCTGTAGATAAAAGGTTTGTGTATTCTTTTTATGAAGGTGCCTTGTCCTTGCCTACTGTCACTTATCTGAGGCAGATACTCTACAGAAAGTTGTGTTTACCAAGGAACAACAAAGAATGTGCAGGGAGACTTATTTTCTGAGGTATTTGTTTTTCTCTTTCAGATTTAGGTTGAAGACAGAAGATGACCTCAGAAGTTTTGAATACTTTAGTCCTATCTTACCATTGCATTATGAGATAAAAAGCCAAGTCTAAAATGCTACTATTAAAAGCATTTATGTAAGAAATGAGTTTAGGCACATAAGACTAAAATAATATTTACAACAACTTGCATTAACTTGACAAATAAACCAGTAATAATAGTTATTATAGATGGCAACAAAATCATTCAGGGATGATTTTGAAGGTTGCTATTGTTCCCAAAGGTCCCCTGGAAGTAAACACTATTTTTTGTAATTCAATATTAAACTTTAGCTATATCATATATATGAACAAAACAAGCATTTGTGTGCAAGAGGATCATTAATCAAAGGCCAAGACTTTCTCAGAAAACACTGTCAGTCTGTTTCCATGCCTCAGAGTGGCTGCCTAATCTCTACAGGTCTCCTAATTAATAGAAGTGAAAATTAGTTGTGATGTCCATCTCTTAAAGTATAGTGAAACTTAGGAAAACATTTTTTTAATAAAAACTTGTATATCAAAACTTATATTAGCATTTAATAGCATAGAAAAGAGTAAATACTTCAACTCCAGCTGGATATGACAACCAGAGGAAATGATTGCTATCAACAATGTAAAAAACCCTGATAATCAATTTTATATATTCATATACATATATAATTTTTATATGTGTACACACACACACACAAATCCTTTAAAGAGCACATTAATCAGAAATCCTTTACTTGTCATGTTTTTGATAGGAACTTCTATGGAAACTTACAAAGTCTGTACAAAATTGTTGAGATCATCAAAACCAGTATTTGTTTTTTGTTTGTTTGTTTGTTTTTTTTCAGCTCACATGATTAGAAATGCTTTGGGAATAATTTTGTAAATAAAAATTATTAAGGTTTTTGCAAAAGATAAATATAAAATTATTAATTGTAAGAATGCCTTACTACTGCCAGAAGGCCTTGTGAAAGCTGTAGCATTCTGTTTGTGTTTTCATTACTCTGGGTCTATTCTTTACACATGTATATGCATCTAACTGAGACATATGATAGAAAGGGAAAAGCAGGTTTGGGGGTTTCTATGCTGAAAGTAATTGCTGGCTCAATAAAAAGTAGGAAACATTAATTCAGGAAAAATGACCATTGATATACTTACCTTGGAATCTTGAAAGAGGGGAATTTTCTTTCCAGATATATGTTTTCATAAGCCATGGCTGATTTGCCCTTCCACTGATACACCTTGGTTTCCCAATCCCTCTCACACCTTTCTGTAAGTGCAGGTGATGGATGAAGAGATTGGGCTGTAATTTTAAATGGAAGTTCAGCAGTACAGAAATGAACTATAATTCATATGAGGTTTTTGTTTCTTAAAATTTCCGGAGAGAAAGATATTTATGTCCTTTCTTGTTTTCTAGGAGTTTCTTTCATTTTTCACGGCTAAGGAATCTGTAATTTAAGTTTGTGTAGTTAAACCCTGACTTTTTTGTTTAGCCTTCACCCTTTTAATAACAAGGTCTGACCAGCACATAAACCATCTCAGCAGCACAAGGCAGATTTTAAAGGGAATTAAACACAAACTTTTTCAGTGTCATGAAGAAAGCCTTAAGAAGAATTAGGGCATGAACATAACTTTCCCAAATAATGTTTTGCTGCTTTAAATATATGTATAAAAAGCCCTCAAACCCTCACCCAAACATTTTTTATGTTTTTCAATAATTACAAAATATTCCAAGAAAAGATCATGTGTTTTAAATTTTTCTTCAAAACTCTTATTCTTTGTTAAATAAAACAGCCCATGCTTAGACATAAAACTTAAGATCAAATTTATGCCAACTTTTTTGTTTACAATGTGAAATATGAAATTGCTGAAATAAGAAATCCTCACAAAATGAACGGATGAACAAATCTGTAAATGTTTTCAGTATTTTTAAATCACATCCTGTGCCAAATGACAAGGAAATCAGCAAATGATAAAATAATAATAATGAAATTGAAGCTGTGTAGTTCTTATGACAGATGAGTTCAAGAACACTGAAACAGCAGCTATAAGCACAGCAGAACTTCCAGGTCCTGGGGATCCTCTGCGTCTTGCGTTAATATTTGCTTGCAAGTGATTTTTGCCCCTGCAGGAAATGCTGGATTATGATCTTTGTGTCTTAAACAGAATGTCAGTGTGATGCACTAATTTTAATATATATATGGGTTCATTTTCTTGATAGCAGCGCATTTAGCTTCTTGATAGCACATAAAGATGGTAGTGAAATAACAACCTGACTTCCTGAGGTGGTAGAAGAAATGTTCTAGAAACATAAAAATATATGGCTAAAACGAAGCAAAGACAACTGAAAATAGCCTTAAAGCTGTAGATTGAATGATGACATAATGCCCTGCAAACAAATGCAAAAAAATCTACTTATAATGCTCAATGAGAAGCCATGAATGGAAATGGGGTATGAGCTTAGATTAATCTTTTCCTGCTTGCAATCCACATAAGAGGAAGGTTAACAGGGAGCTTACTGTTGGAAATGGTCTTGAAATGAAACAGAGTATCACAAAGTCATTCAACTTACTAAAGGAAGACTTCTATGTTTAACCTCAAAAATGTAGTTTCTTAGTGTACTGGAGAAAAAAAAAAAAAAAACAAACAACTTGAGATTACTTTTATCCTAATTTCAGAAGTCTTCCTGAAGAAAATGAGACTTAGATGACATGAGTCTGGATNTGAAGTTTTTTAGTGTACTGAGAAAAAAAAAAAAAAAAAACAAACAACTTGAGATTACTTTTATCCTAATTTCAGAAGTCTTCCTGAAGAAAATGAGACTTAGATGACATGAGTCTGGATGTGTTCATTCCTCAAATTCTAACCTATTTGTGAAGCTGCTTAATTCCATAATTATTTTAATTTTGTTTTCTAAATCTCCCCAGTCACCTGAACTGCAGCATTAACCATGAAATTACAGTGTACAGTATATACAAGTCTACTGCTGGTGCCCATAACTGAACTTAGGTGCTTAATGGCCTAAATCCATGCTATTAAATTCTCTCAGACTTTGAAAGAGGATAACTTCAAAAAGTGGTTATTAGAAGTAGGAATTGGCCCAAGCCACAGCTTTATTAGGGATGACACAAAAACCTGAACACTTCAGGTGATTGAGTCACGGTGCTGGGAATGGTCCCTGACACTCTGTAATTTACTAGAATAGATGTAGCTTAAATTTATTCTTCTAGATAGAATCCTAATAGCACCAATGTGCTCAGTGTCAGAAAGCTGATACTGTGAAGCAGCAGTTCTCAGAGCACAGATATCATTTAAACCTCATTAAAACACAGAAATAGCTCATTGGTGAGGGGTTTAACTTAAATTTGGGTAAATAGAGCTTCAAACACCTATTTTAATTCATCTAGGCTGAGATTAGAGTTTATATTTCCTGCCAGTGTGGCTTTATCTGTGTATTACTTTGGACTTGAGAACTGTAAGCATCTCTTTTTTCAATATTAATATGTTTTCAATATAATATGTTCTGCATTGTTAGGATTCTTGTGCATTCCAGTTCCTAGTGGGTGCTTTTTTTTTTTTTTTTTGAGGCAGGGACTGGATTACTCTGTACTGTTAGAATGCATTGAAACAAAAAGAACTGGAAAAGCTATAGACCTTAATAAATTATATTTCAGTGGTCAAAGGTGCAGTAGAGGATGAATGATGGCTGTTGATGTGCGGGGAGCAGGGGACAGAATGCAGGACACACAGCTCTACCAGGGAGAGATGTCACTCATAATGGTGGAAGCCCCTGTAAGTCCCCCCAGGTTTTGACCAACCCAGTCCAAGTATTCTAAACCAAAACACTTTAAAGATTAGAATCCTCAAGGGAAAGAAAACATCTAATTTCCCCAAGGAAGTGGGATTTCCATTTGTTCTTTCAATGGCAGCTTTCACTTTCCAGATTTGGTGTCTTCTCACTTTGTGAGATACTGAACTTTCCTAATATGTCATACAAAGAGTGAGCAGTGATTAAGATTTGCAATGATGATCCATCTCTTTTGGACCTAGACAGCCTTTTTTAAGCCAAATGACCTAGAAAAGATAACAAGTTTTATTACTGGGGTTATAAAGCAAAAAGTAGGTGAATCATCCATTAAGTTTTTTTATTTCTCTGCAAGAAACAAAAAAATTTTTGAACCTAGGATCCTAATAATGGCAAAATTTAGAAAGTGTCAGTATGAAAAACGTTGTTGAAATACTTTATAAATTCCAGAACCAAACACATTTTCTAAGCTTATTAAAGTCAAAATTTAATTTATATATATACACTTTGTTTGCACAAAGCTAGTGAAAATGGGTCCTGCTTCATCCCTCTGACTTCTCACTGCTATGACCATATCATAAAAATAAGGAAAATTGTAATTTCTATTTTAAATTTCTTACTGTTGCATTAATAAATGTACAAAAATATGACCACCATCCTCAAGAGATATTAAGACTTTTTTTTTTTTTTTGCCTGATAAATTAATCTCAAAGGCAGTATTGTAATTATTTACCTAATGAGGAAACTTTCTTCAGTAAAACAGGTCATGCACAAGGCTGGAATACCTAGATTATAAAATAACTTCTTGTTTCTAAATCAGGGTGGTCCAATTTATATCAGCTGGAGTTGTATAAAAAGAAGCTGGATATACTTACAAGGGCTGTGGAGAGAGCTTACAGCTCTTAACAGAATAGCTCATGCTGGTAGAAAGGTGCCAATTTTTCAGAAATACAGTCCCTCTTGAAAGAACAAATTATTTAAATCAGAAGAATTCACCCTTAAAGCCTGCAATATGCAAATGCAAATTTGCAGATAAATATTCTATATTACTTTAAATACCCTTTATTTGACGTCCAGGGGAATTGTCCATTGTACTGAACATGTTTGAGCTCCCCAGGTCTGCAGATAGTTGTGCTTCTGTTGGGCACATGCACCTGTGGCCTGAAAAAATAAAACATCAGTCAGATTGAATGATGGGCTAAATAAACTCAACATAGTTTATAGTGTCTGAGAACTGTGAAAGAATGGATGCTATGATAATAACAATAAAGACAATATCAACTTCATTATATGGAACCAAATGCAATAGTTGGTTTTCCTTTCTTTTTTTTTAAAAAATCTTAAAAATCTTTTAACTTTGCAATCAAATACCAAGATGGGTGCTAAGTTTAAATAAGCATGTTAAATATCACACTAAATTTCCAAAGACTTTATGACAATACTGTGTGGTTTTGGAATATCACCATGTAAGAAAAGGACCGATCTTAGAATGGGCTTTATTTTCAGATAATGTGACATATTCAGCCTCAGCAAATAAAGTTCCTCTACAGGATTATAAAAATGAGCACCCAGATAATTAAGCTTTTAAATAATGAATGATTTTTAAAAAGAAAAAGGGAGGAATATTTAATTCCTTGGAACTCACATCAAATATGTAAGAAACCATCCTAAAATGAATGAAGTAAATGCAATATAGCATTGATTGTAATAATGTTAATATTTAATCCTTTAAAATGTAATTGTATACTGCAAATTATGGCACTGTATTTCAATATAATTCACATTTAAATCATAAATTTTAGGAGGGTAGTTTTGTGCAGAACAATTATTTGGAAAATGTCTTAACATAGGACAGCATACTGGCAAACAGATATGGAGCCACTAGTTATGAAAAATAAGGTGAACAAAAAGTTAGGAATAGAAATATACCAATTAAATAATATGAAATTACACTTGATTAGCTGTTATGTTTCCTTGCTGTGTCTAAAAACACATAAAATACCAAAGAGGTATGTAAAAAAAAATTATATATATATATATATATATGTAAATATATGTTTACATGCACACATATCCTATATATGCATAACCTGTTATATGAAGTGCTTACCTCTAAGAATTAGTGTCTTTTCAGGAGATAAAAATTATCTAGACTCCACATGCATTATCTCAGTGTTTGAAGGTATTCTCAGTAGAAAGAAGAGGAAGGCTCAGATAACAGCACAAGACAATAAACTTATCTATTAGAAGTCTCTTTTAAGGCTGACTGCTTAATGTATCCCTTTCCTTTCCAAAGCCATTTTTTTACTATCATATTTATTATATTTACAACATTTAATATTTTAATATTACCCCTGAAATCTGTTGGATTTGTCACAGTCTATAGAAAAACTTGTTTTGTGGTTTCTTGTGGTATGGTTTTTTGGTGTTTGTTTGCCTGTTTTCTTATTTGAAGCCTCAAATTTGGGGTAAAAGAGTTGAAATGTATTTCTTCTCAATGTAGCCAAGGACTCATAGATGAGTAGCTGCTTTCAGACTAAGTCATCAGGATCTTTACAGTGATTCACTGTTCTTCCCCTCCCCAGGCATCCAAGTAAAGAAAAGGGGTGGTTTATTCAACCTGGTCTAAACGTGGCAGCTGTTTCCATGGCCAGGCTGAGAGGCATCCCAGAGAAGGAGGTAACTGAGGTTCTACCAACCCCTGCAGTGCATTTGGGTTCAGTGTGTGCTCTGCAAGACAGCTGGGATGTGGGATGTTGTCCAAGTGCGCTGTGATAATGCCTGAGACAGGAGTATTGGTGGAAGCTGAGGGATTTAGTAGCATTTTGGCCCTTTCAACACGTGGTGTTATGCAGAGATGTTGTGCATTGCTGAGAGGAAGCTCCTGGTGTGGGCATTAACATTTGCTTCCACCTTCATGCGGTTTTTTTTGTCCTCTCACACATGTCTATTTGTTCTTGCCCATCCTCCTGATAACCCCGTTTTTCTTCCTCTTTTAATGCAGATACATTTTTTGATAATAAATTGTGAAG
Source organism: Notiomystis cincta (assembly GCA_013398075.1). Classification (NCBI taxonomy): domain Eukaryota; kingdom Metazoa; phylum Chordata; class Aves; order Passeriformes; family Notiomystidae; genus Notiomystis; species Notiomystis cincta. The sequence goes on from VZRX01003738.1 coordinate 232,234, forward strand.
AATGTACAGCAATTCAGATAAGTTCTCATCAGCACCTTCCAAGCTGCACTACTACTTTCAAACTGGAGGTACCTTTTATAATGCATATGTCATGTGACATGATTCACCTTGCCTTTCTTACCCTGCTGTCATTCTGGAAATGACATCATACTGTGCCTTATGGTCAGGTAGAGGTCTTTCTCCTGCTCAAATAAAGATAGGGAGGTATGTACAAGAAATAATTCAACATAGGATTTCTTACTACCTTTTTTGTGTCATTTCTGCCATTTTAAATTTAAAATGTATTTGGCTACTTCTGCTAAAACTATGTAAGTGGGGGGTTTTTTTGGCTAAATTTAGATGTCTGAGTGTAACTTTTGGGGTAATTTATCTCACATGTTGTGGATTCTGTCTGCCTTATTTCCAAAGATGTATCTCCTTGCTTCAAGAGGTAATGTGTGACATTTTTAGATACAGTAGATATTATATGCACTCAGATGACTCCACTATAAAAAACCTTTTTCAAAAGAAATGGAAATACTTGAGCACCTTAATTCTTATTTTTTTCAGTTACACCTGTGGCAAACCAATCCTATTGCTCTAAATAAAACATTTTATCTGTGAGATTCAGAAGCACTGGGAGCTGTGAAGCAAAGACCCCTAACATATGGTCCATCTGACAAATATTCATATCACAGAGCAATGACGAATTATACAAACGTGGTACTATACATCAATAAGTAATGTTATTATCTTTGAGTGAATAATTTCCACAGGTTGTGTATTTTGTGTCCTGAAGCATTCTGTTTCCATGGAAGAGCACTACATAATATGATCTCTCTGTCTCAGGAAGGCATACCATGTTAAACCATGTTGTATTTTATGGTGTAGATGTGTCATTATATCAGGCACAATTTCAATGACAGATTCCAAAGTTAGAATTAAGAACATAAATAGGAGTTAGACCCAGTGAAGAGTTAAGCATTTCCAGAAGGTTTTTCATCCTGTCCAAATGTATATGTCTAAGATAGGTGTGATGAATTGCCATCTGTCTCTTTCTATTCAGAGCAGATGACTAGTTCAAAGTATGTGCCAGACTGTTACATAAACAAAGACACATTAAAACAGTTTCAGGACAAGTTAAAGCTCTTGGTATCAAAATTCTCCATACATCTTATGCTTCAGCTTCTAGACATGTTAAAAAGAGACTCAGTCTTCAGTGCACCTAACATTATCCAAATCTGTTAGCTAGAAACCCTTTCCTCATTTTGATTGATGTGCTTGTGATGGTGGTGGTGGTGGAGGGAAAATGTTATGTGAAAGGCACTGAAAGGCTTATTTGGGATGCTGTACATAACTGCTTTTGGAGCTCTGGAACACTAAATAGTCATCTCATTTCATTAGGCAGCTCTTTGGAAATCAGACTAAGCTTTCTTTCTGTTTCAAGTAGTTATATGGACTGGTAACATGGATATGAAATAGTAGAATTGCACCATTTTGCTGTCCAAAAATATCCCCAGACCAGAAAAAAAAATGACTGGGGAAATCCCTACCCTTTTTTAACTCTTGTCAGCAGCTAAAGAAAACTTCATGCATCACGGATTAGGAAACCCAGGAGCACCAGTGAGTAACAAAAATCATCCATGGAACTTGTCTAGTACCTCTCAGCTATAAAGGAGTAGGGAAAATTGCCAGGAAGGTTTTTTCACTAGCTCAGTTCTTAAGAGGATTCTGAAGCCCATCATAGGCTTTTTTTTTTTTTTTTTTTTTATTGCACACTCTATACTACTTTTTTCTGCCTTTTAATATTTCAAAGGCTTCTACTTCTTCTTGCATCTATGCACACAGAGACACCTACAATATGAACAAATGAATCTAAGCTACTTTCCTTACTGACTCTTTATGAAAAATGAAAATAATGGATACAATTCCTTTCTCTCTTTTTAAATATTAGCTTTAGGGTGAGTAAATGGGACCCTCACAATGCTTATGTCTCTCTACTGTCTGTAAAGGGAGATTGTTCCATTATACACATTGCATGTTATCTGATGAAGCCCATAAACAGTGGAGGAAGATGATTTATTAAAAAAAATATTTTTTTAAATTTAATTTTAATACCTGACTCTTAACTCACATCTTGTCCTTGCATCTAACTACTTTGAACTGCCATGGACTCCCTTTGCACAAACACATTTGTTAGAAGTCCTATTCAAAGTACTATTTCAATACAGAATATTAAGTTGATAATTTGCTACAAGGCATGGGTAGTCCACTGTATAGGCTTTGATATTAGTACCCTAAGGAAAACTCAGCGCTGCTGATTCAGATATAACAGCTGTGAAGTAGTATCATGCCATTTTTTAATGCTGTGAAAGGGGTTATCTTCAAGATGAAACAGAAAAGTGCAGCACTGATCACACAGAAGTACTAAAACTCCAGTCATGCTCCTATCAGTTACTCAGTTAAGTCATGACAGTCTGTGTCCATCCTGCTGACAAACTGCTGGAACATGACCTGCCCAAACTGTATCAATCAAAGCAGCTGTCACAGAGGTCATGGAATCACAGAATTGCTGGTTGTAAGGTATTGCTGCAGGTCATACAGTTCAGTTCCCTCTTGAAGCAGGACCACTGACAATAATAGATCAGGGCACCTGCAAATTTATCCTACTGAGCTTTAAATACCACTCAAAAGATGAAAGGTTTCTTCAACTGCTCTGGCAATCCTGCTGCTGTGCTGCATTACTTTTCTAATGCTGAATATTTTCCTAAATGTTCAATCTGAATGATCTGATCCACAGATCAGTTCTGGTAGGTAATGAAGGTAATGAAACTTTATCCTTCTAATAATTTATTTCCTGACAAGAGTGACACTCTGGTGTGTAACTGCCTTGCAGGTGACTGCAACTCACCTTTTGAGTCTCCTCCAGGACATAAGCTCACCTTTTAGTCTCCTTATTTTCAGACAGAACAAGTCCAGCTCTGTCAATGGCTGTTTTTATTTCCAAAAGTGTGAATAATTGTCCAAAGGATGGAGATTAATGCGATCATAAGGCTGGAAGTGACCTCATTTAGCTTGTCCATTCTGCCCCAAGTAAGATCAATTGCATCTATATCATTCCTGACAGATTTTTCCTCTAATCTAAATATCTCCAATGATGAAGGCTCTCTAGCTTATCTGGCTCAAAGACTGAAATTTCTAGTAAAATATTTTGAGACAGATAAATTTGGGCCCAGAATCTTTTCTCCTGTCACAGCCCCATAGTTTCAGGGCCACTGCATTTTCATGATCTCAGCTCCAGGCAGCAGTGAAGATGAGCACATCCTCTCCACAAGCACACAAACCAGAAACAGCACACAGAGCCATCCCTGTGCTGCCTCACACAGAGGAACACAGTGAACAACATCAGTGCCTTGATCCTGTTCCTTCCCTCCTGCAGAGCAGGGTTAGAGCTTGCTGGTGGAACACACTATACACAGAGCCTCAGACAGGTAATGCAGCCAACCCCAAGATAGAAAAAGGATTTAATAAAAGTATAAAATAGACTTGAGTGAACAGGTGCAGAGCTTTCCAGATGAGTATACTGTCCATTTTTGGTCCTTCCCCTAAACAATTCACATGTTCTACCAGTTCCCTTAAGACAGCTTGCAAGTTTTACACAATCTTCATGTTCTCTTCCCACTGGACACCCAGATAAGACCTACAGCTCTTTAGGCAATATCTCCTTTAGATTTGATGGCATTCCAGAGTCTCTTTTTGATGCACTTTAGTGTCTTTCCCAGCAGGGGCAGTGATCTGATTATTCTCTTCCAATATTTGTTTTTGGAGCAGCTTATCTATGTGTTCCTTATTAGGCCACTAATAAGGACAAGTCTTTTCACTTGTCATATTGCTCTGCTCCTTGCCAAGTCTTTGTCATCAGCCTTTACTCACATAGCCTGGGAGAATTCACAAACCGTAGAGGAAACATTCAAACAAAATCATGAGGCAAATCACAGTGAACTCTTGTCACTACAAAAAAAATGATGAATGATGCAAGGAAGGGTTTTGCAGTCTTGTTTTAGATGGCATATCTAGAAAGGATTTTATCCCAAAGACATTTTTAGTTAGTTTTTCAGCCACTTTATGATACATGAAAAACACTAAACATTTTTAGAGAATTTTTTTCCAAAATCAGTGCTAAAAATATTTCCAAAATTTATCCTAAAAATATAAAACTTCATACAGAAAAAGAGTGTAGAATGCACTCAACTGAATTTAGTCCCAGATGAATAATAAATTGAAGAACATAAAAACAGTGCTTTATCTTCACATTAAATTGCTTTTATTCCTGTGCAAACCTTAACTAGCTAACCAAATGATTTAACTGCTCTAATCCTTGCCTTCATTCTACATTCTGCTTTTCTTAATGTGCTTCCTTGTTTTTGTGATGATCATTTAGGCTGCTTGCATTCCATGCAAAGTGATTATATTGGAACATCTCCAGGGCATTGAAACTTGCATCTATATATTTTTTCACAGTATTCACCACATACTTGAGTGCATTTTGGCATTGTTTTAAGTAAAACTAAATGTAAATACCCAGACATAAATTTACTAGGTTCTCTTCTAAACTAATATTAGAAATAATGTGGTGGTGTTTGTTTTGGGTTTTTTTTAATTGACATCCTGTTCCTACTGTTCAAAATTATTTTTCAATCAAGCACAGAGAGTGCAGAGGAAAATGAATCAGGGGAGAATAGTCTGAAATGGAGCTCCATTTAGTGGATTCAGCAATAAACTCGAGGGTTTTTTTATTTAGATATGGCAGACTCAATTAGCATCTCATTAGCAATAAGCTGTATAAATAGGCATGTTCAGCAAAGAGGGAAAAAAGTCAATAGTCTGCTGGCAGTCGCTCAGTATCCCAGCACCAAGCTTTCAACACGTAGAGACGCTCTAATTAGAAGCTTGTCCATGTGCATGCATCACTCATTAACTGCCTCTTTACTGAAAGGGAATAATGAATTGAGCCCTTTAATGTGACATTAATAAATTGCCACCATTTTGGGAGTATTTGAATGTAAAATGGTGATGTTCATTATCAAAATTATGTTTGATGAGTTGGGTTTGTTCTGGCTCATTGAGAAGGATAATTTTCCTACTGTTAGGGCTCCTTCCAAAAAAACAAGTCTGGATGCTTTTGGCTTACTCCACAGAACTTTAAGTGAGAGTCTGGATCTCTAGAAACAAACACTATAAACAACAGACATGATAAATGATGTAATGTAAGGACACGTTTCCCGCATCTTGTAGCTACATGTGCAAGGGTAATTGAACATGGCTTGAAGGTATGTCTTAGGGAGAATTTCACTCTGCTCCCTTTCACAGCATTCCTTGTGTACTGCCTGAGTCCATTAGAAGGAACTCAGCTCTCTCCGTACATGGAACATATCTGACAAATATTTAGGCCTAGACAAATCATCTACCTCTTTTTCTGGGTCAATTTCCTCTCTTGCTAAGTTTCCTTCCAGTTGTATTTCACCTTTTTTAGGAAATAAAATGGACAAAATTGACCATTTTGCTTGTTTGTGAATTCTTGTTTGTAGAAAACACCAGTCTATGGATTTTGAGCCTCATGTTCCTCACTAAACAAGGGTAAAATTGTTTTTTTCAGAGCTGCATGGTGCCAGTAATGAAGTGGTGCAAAGACTAATAGGTGGGGGAGCTGTTAGAGTTTTCTCTTAGTGAAATGCTCTCAGAAGCTCTTGCCTTTGGCTCTAGTTATGTGATGGGTATGATTTGTGTCCTTAGTCATCCACAGAGCTACCTTCATGTGTGGGTTCACACGGCTGAGTAGAGACAATTGCACCAGAGGATAAATCTGATAAAGAGCAAGTTAATAAAGCAGAACTGTTGTGGGATGCATAAAAGAACCAATAACTCTTCAGGACAGGACACATAAAGATAAATTCTATATTGCTCAAATTAAAAGCAAGCAAACTGTATTCATCTGTGTCTGTAACATGGCTGTCAAAATGTGCTTATGAAACTCTGCAATGGCAAATACCAGTTTTTGCCAAAGTAGTTCTACTCTACAGGCAAGATTAATTGTATTACAGAGAAACATCATAATGTTATCCTGCAGTGTTCAAAAGTCATATAAAAACATCCACACCAACCTGTCTCAACTACTTATCATATTTTAAAAAGCCTTGGGGAAATACAGTTAAAATTGTAAAAATTTCCTACATTTGCTCACATTTCCTCAGTGAACTGCAAATTCATTGGAATTAGAAACCATGAACACTCAATTATGGTTATTGGAAATAATGTTTCTGATACTATGAACACAATAGGCTATTACCAATTTATCTTATACAACTCTTTCCTGGTTTTAATAATCTTTAACAAGACCATATTTTTCTTAATAAAATTTCCAATCTCTGTGACAAACTGAATAACAGTATGTAATATTGTATTCTATACAAAGACTTCCTTCTTTGTCTTCATATGACAGTGTTTATTATACATAAAGTCTGTCAAAGGGCTGTTTCCCTGTATTGGTTTATGTTGTATTATGTATATTGGTAATTTCATAACACCAAATCAAATATGTTTTCTATTCCAAAAGTTTCTCACAAAAAAAATGCATTTTGTATACAGTTTCTGCAGAAGACTTTCTACAGAAATGGTTCCTCTCTAGAAATAAGAGTAGAGTTTTTTAGCAATTAAGTATTTCTAGGTTTGACAGAAAAAAAAATGGTATCGAGTCTTTATTTTCCTTAGCTATCATAAAGTTATTGGATAGTCAATGGATATTTAATTACACAATATTGAATTTATTCAATTTGGTAATCTGTAACACAGGCTTTGTAGTATGACCTTGGGCAAAAGTGAGTTTGCCACATTTTTCTTGCCAGTTCTCATTGCTTGTAATTTTTTCTCATCCTGACTTTGATGTATAGATTAGAAACTTCTTATAGTAGGACAGTGTATGGAACAGTGAATATGATATTCTGTAGAGCTTCAATTTTACTAATTTTAATACAAACATTAAATATGTTTAGTTTATAGGAATGATTTAATTTTAAAAAGCTATTCAGGACAGTTACTTAAGATCTTGTAATTCATCTAGTAATTTAGTGCAATTTAAGATGAGGTGCTGGGTAGAAACCAGTAGTAACTTTATGTGGAAGTTAAATAAAAAGAGTACTTGTATTTTTGTTTTACTTAAGTCAGCTAACTTTCCCCTGAGATATATTTTGTCCTTGGATTTTCAAGGCAGAATAGTAGAAAAAGCTATAGACCTAAATCCACAATAAGTCAATACTCTTAATTAAGATCTATTTCACTAATAGTCTGTCTGATCCTTGGCAGTGCTTTATCTCACCAAGACTCCAGCAGACCTATGACAGAGGATTAAAATCAGACAGCCACCAGACAGTCTCCCACACTGTCCTTCTGATAGATTCTGCACTGAGCAAAATGCCTCATGTTTGGAAGAAAGTTTCTAAACCAGCATGGTAAGAAGAAATAAGTTTAACTTAACATATTGAATTGAAATAACTCTATATTTAGGAAACTGAAAACTTTAGTGATGCAAGACCTGTTGCACAAATAACTCAGACATCTGTGTGTTTGGGCAATAACATCCGGGAGTGAATGACAGAGACAGCTACAGTGGTAAAAAATTTAGCCATCTGATTTCCACCTGCTGATGCTGTCATATGGTTTGAGACCTCTGGATGAAACAAAAAGCTGAGGGATGAAGCATTCTTCCTGTAGAGGCCCACTCAGAAAAGTATCTCTTTTCTTGTACATATTCTGACATTAGATGTCTTCTGGTTCTGAGGAATTCCATATTCCTAATTCTGACTACCTAACCCTGACTACATATATTTAAAATATGTATTTCTAATTTCCTACATAAGATCTCATGAAAATGTAGAGAGACACTACACAGATATTGTTATTATTTCATCTGTGATAAACAATGTGTTCTTAAAAACTTTGACATGATCAGATCTGTTTTTTCTCTTGCCAGATCCAAATCCCAGAGAATTTTCCTTTTGTATCACAAAGTAGTTGGATTGGATACATATGGATGTGTCCTCTGTGGGTGACTAGATATTTTTCTGTTTGATGCATATCAAATTTCCAACATATCCCATCAAAATGAAATTGCTTCTGCTGGAGAACCTTTGGAGGAACTCACCAGGAAAAATTTAGAATTTTAAAGTGTGAGTGCCTATATTTAACTTGTCATTTCTCATTTTTTTATGGACAGTGAAGACAAAGAAGCGTTTCTGAGAGTGCCTGTGATTTATTACATAAACACCTGATTACTTGTTTAAAACCTAAGCTAAACTACTGAGATAGATTCTTTGAAAGAACTCTAGAAATGTTTCTCTATCATCATGAGTAAAAAGCCATAGGATGACTGGTTGAGATATGGGAATTTATACTGTAAAGTTTAGTAGAAGAATCCTACCCTACTGATAAAAATATATCACTTAAAATGTCACCCAGTAGATGAGGCTTCCTCTACAGTCAGTAGAGGGAAGTCAGCACCTCCTTAAGGTGCTTCATCTCAAAGCTCACTGACAGATCTTTTAGAGCAGGATAAATTGTTAAGCTGTCATTTGAAAGCCATCATTTACTGCCACTATCTTGAGGGAATCTAGACAAAGAGCTGAACACTCCATTTCAATTTCACGTGGCTGTTAAGGAAGATGAATCTTATCCATTTAAACTTTAGTGATTACTTTTCCATTTTTGTTAATCACTGTCTATTTGAAATCCATTTATGTGATTCTTTAATAATACTTCAAGACTTCATCCAATCATAAACGGACTCAATGCACAAAGTTTTTTTTCTGGCTTTTCTGCACTCTTGTCATTTTGTGTCCAAACATGCTGCTTTCAAGCGTTATTTCTATAAAATTCTTCAGGATTTCTTGTGTCATTTTCCTACATTTGATGAATAATGAATGTCAACATCTTCCAGTATTTCCAAAGCTAAAATTAATTTCATAGAGTTTTTCAACTATGTTAAGTGGAAATTACAGAATATAAACTATCCACTTCTGCATATCTGAATTTATAGTATTTTTTGCATTTAAAAGTATCAAAGAATCAGGCAAAAACCCATGTCCAATTAGAATAAAATATTCAAAATGCAGTAGAACTTAATTGAAGAGCTGAGTTTAACCTCTAGAAAATGTTTCCTAATTATAAATGTAATTATCCTGGGCTTAGGGCATAGTTGTTTTTTGTTTGTTGTGAGGGGTTTTGTTGCTGTTTTTTTTCGTGTTTTTTTTTCTTTTTTTTTAAATATATCCATAGTTTATATTAAAAGTCTAGAAAGCAGTTGGTTTTGTAATAAAATTTTACTTCAAAAGAGGAAAAAAAAATATTTAGTCTACTACTTTAGGTGATGCTGACCACCTTACAGTAAATCAATAAATCACTTTATGCTAATTGTGATCTTTATGTTGAAATATTTTTCTCAAAGAAAAATATTATCTTCTGATCATTTATATAATTTAAAATTATAAATTTCTCTCCAGGTCTGTAATAGCAGTGTTTATACACATTCACTATATGATACAAAGCTATTCCAGCAACATTAAGATAATTATACCAACAAAAAAAAAATTCTTTCAGCTCCTTCGTAGAGTTTGAAGGCAAGGTTTTAGTCTTCTCCAAAAACTGGTCAAAGAAACATTAGCTATATTTTGATTGGTCAGACAATAATTCTGGGTTGCTTTTGGAGGGAAGTAGAGAATCAGCCACACAACTCTGAATTATGTGTTTGAAACCATGTGGTTTTGAGAAATATACATGAAAAGAATCAAACCTAATTGTGTTGCAGAATTAGAAGGAGTTTAAAAAGCTTTTTAACATAAAGACTCAACAAATATCCATTACAGTAATGTCACATAGCTTCATGATATGACATGATATGACATAACATATAACATCTATCTCCATACATTAAGACTTTGCTTTGTAATAGTTAAAGCTTAGGGTAACAGATTTATGGAAAACAATTGCAAAATACATGTCTGAAAGAAACATCATTCAGATGTCTTCTGAATCAGTTAACATTTTGTTGTTTGTCCAAACTAAGCTTCATTCAGCACATTGGTTCTTGCTTCATTCTCTGTTACACTTTGGCCAAGCTACTGAGCTCTGCAACCAGACAAACCAGGAATAAATGGAATATACCTGCAACAGCAAATTGCAGAAAATGATAAATTGGCTTGCCTATACTGTTAATTTGTTACAGAGATCCCTGGCATGGGTTTGGGCAATGTGAATTAGAACTATACAAATATTTCCCAGGTCTAATTTGGGAATTAGTAGGGATGATTTGGCAGGGGTCATTTCATAAAAGTGACTTGGATGGACCACTTTGTTTTGGCTAGTAAAAATGCTCAAGTTGACAAGTAAAAATGTAGAAGTTGACAAATCATGCCAGCTTGACTGCACAAACCCTAGCATACTTCAGTTTAGTAATGTATATTTTGTCTATGTGGTTTGAGGAACTTATGGGTTTAATAATCTGAGACAACCCTAAGAACATGAAGCAAAGAGCTCCTGGGAGCAGAGAGAGAGAGGGAAGGATAGAAAAGCAGGAAGACAAGTGAGATGGGAAAGAGAAAAGAGAGTCCAACACACCTTCTTTGGCAATCATGGATTCTTAAAATGCCTCAGCTAGTTACGAAACTTGAGCTCAGCATAGATTTTTACAGTGAAAATTTGGATTACTAAATTTGGTAATTCTATATTTAACTTTTACAATGTATAGTTATTTAACAAGATGTATCCAGGAAAAGAAGTTGGAAATGAAGATATAATTATAGCCTATAAAAAGTATTTAAGGAACAGGGAATTTTTTTACTCAGTGGCTCTTGGTCTATTTTTTAAAAATAAGGTTAACCATTGGGGCTGAACAATTTTTTGTAACAAAAAGGTGTCCCAAAACCTTACTAAAATGTCTGCTCTGTGCTTCTACTCTTCAATCACCTGATGCACATATCAGTATCCTAGTCCTAAGAATGTTTAGGATCCTTGTGCCTTCCTGGGAAACTGAATTTGCACATGGCATGGACATGTATGACAATCAGGACGAGCAGAAGATCAGTCAGCACATATCAGAGTAGTTTGGAAGAGAGGACAAATCTTGCTTGGGAAAAAATGTAAATTTGCCATGTTTTCTACCCCAGGAGCAGTTTTTCTGTCCTGGGACAACCAAGGCTTGCTGTAACTGTCTTTTGGAAAAATCAAAAAGTCAACAAATGTCTGTGCAGGAGGGAGACAGAGCAGTGCCCGGACAATGTTCTCTCTCCCACACAGGAGCTCTGAGATTCAGGACCAAGAAAAGGGAAGGGCAGAGGAAGGTGAGGCAGTCTGAGGCCTAGAAAATATCAATGCTCTGAGGATTTAGGATCCACGTTGCCCAAATCAGTTATGGATGTGCTGACAGTGGGCCTCACGTCCAGAGAATGCTCAGCTTGGTGAGCCACAGACTTTCTCTGGCTGTGCTGCCCTGCACCAAACAAAAGGTAAATTCCTAACCTGGCTACTCAGACACAGCTCTTGCAAACTTGAAGTACTTGATATTGTTACTTTTTTCTGTTCTTAAAAGAATAATGAGAGTGCCACTGTTTATTCAGTCCCTCTGACACTGGGTATTTTTTTATTCTCATAGTTTACCTTTCAGACTCGTTTAATCAAATGGGAAGAACAGACAATCTTATTTTATTTTGTGCCTTTGTAACCCAGTCTTTTAAGCTGACAATGTGAAAACAACAAAAAAAAAAAAGAACTTCTATTGCCCTAGATAACATACACCCTATACTCAAACAATTTGAAAGTTAGTGACTGAATTCAAAATAAATTTAGAAAAATAGATTCCAGTTAGAGGAAATGATGCTGTAATACAAGTCTAGAAATAGCTAAACTCACCGGGTAACCACTAAACCAGAGTCAATTTTATTGCAGCTGTGACAGTTGCACACACTAAAGAGAAAGAACTATATAGCTTGAGCATTTCCAGACTTTGAAGAAAACACATTTTGAGCAAGGGCAATCAGGCAAAGTTCAAACAATTTTCAATATCATAGAAAAGATGTCTTTAATGCATTATTTAAGTACTAGCTAGGCAACAATCCTTTTATAAGTTGTCAGTTGAAATATATTAAATGGTAGGAATGACAATGCTTTAGAAAGACTCTGTACAGAGTAAGGGAAAGAATTCAGTAAGGAACTTGCCACAGTCAAGTAATATACTCCTCAATCTCATTTCTAAAGATATTCATCTTTCTTTGAAGTCTTCCATTGTCCTTCAAGTTCAGAACTCAAATTTATTTTTAAGTCAGGACAAATGAGGGAGTGTTTTTATGAAAAAGAGCAAAAGAAATGTCTGCTATGGAGTGCAAGGACTAGCACTTTGGATGCTTTTTAAATTTTATTTCTCAAACTTCTGAAAAAAATCTCATGTTTTCTGTTTGGAGGATGAGATTCATTACACTAACCTTAGCAAACTGCAAGTCAGAAGATTGGTCTATTCTAGTGATCTCTTCAAATCTAATGCTGGGGGACTATTATCATACTTATCTTAAACATTATAATGGAATTAATTTCCTTTTCAAAGTGTCAGTGTTTATCTTTTGGATGCTTCCTTCTCCTAAATCTTTACAGCTCTTGTGTTTCTAATGCAGTCTTTTCTAACTTAATGGTATTAAAGACTTTAGAATGATGGAAAGTGTAATTATAAACCATTTATGCTATTAATAAATCTTCAAAGTAAAATTTTCCATTGCACATACAAAAAAGATATATTTTACATATATGTGTTTACCATTTAGTTGTAAAATAAATTTTATGCTGTCCTTGGCATTCACTTAGCTGGCCTTGTACACACAAATTGGTTTGGGGATTGCTTATATAAAATATTTATTCAGAAGAAGGGTTTACAGCATCTTTGTGTATTTCTCACAGTTTAATTGATAGTTAATCTTTTTTTAATAAGATAACCAATAAACCAATAACATATTTTCCCTTACCATGAGTATAACCAGTTGCCACCAAGTCAAATTGGGAGGGAGGGAAAGTTATAAAGTATAAAAACATGGTAAATGTCTTCACAAATCTATTAAAACAAATTAATTCATAGGTAGCATAATATTAACCTTTAAATTGTCTTGCTTGATGTAAAGAACCTCAAATAAACACATAAAATAAAAAGTTTATGTGATTTATAAAAGAAAATGGAATGTAGACTCAATGTCTTTATCTTTTAAGCAAGTAATTACTAGGAACATATTTTATATTGCTCAGGTTATTTCAAGGAAACTTCTAAACCATACAGTGTAGGAAACAACCTTTCCATGGTAAAAATAAAAAAAAAAATTAAAAAAAAAAGAAGAGAAAAAGAAAAAATATAATGTTTTGTGGGTTATTTAACTTCATCAGTAGAAATCTTTGAAAAAGCTTTTGGCAGATTTTAGGATGTCTTGGTGGTTTTGCCAAACTGCTCTCTAAACTATTCTTATATTTGCAATTTTGTACAGTTAAAATGCCCTTATTTCCTTTGAATACTTTCTCCAGTAAAAACAAGGGAAAAAAATAATGCAATAATATGTGTAAACTTTTATTTCAGATGCTATTAAGTCCATATGTTACATACCTTTTCCCACATGTCTATACCAAAATTTTTATGTTCCCTTAATTTTTGACAGTTATCCTCAGGATAAAAAATTGAAATAAAGATTCATTTATTGTACGAGGATGTAAAAGAAAAATTTACTTTCTAAGGTTATATGGGAAGCTTTCGATAGAAAACTACTTAAGTACAAAGTCTTTGCTGTAGTTCTATCAACAATGCCATAATGTGTTTCAAACATTTCTCTCTTTATCTTGGAAGATTTCATTTCTTCTGAGACTGTTCCTGCATGCACAATTTTAAGAACCCATCCTCAAAAATTAAAAATTCACATTTCATTGTAACTGTCCCATTCTGTGGGATTCAGCTGCAGGTTAAGAAGCTCAGTTTGTATGTCTGCACATAGGTGTGCTCCATTTAGCAATGGAAGTGTCATTAGTACAGTGAATGGGGCTTGGAAAATATTTCATCTTATTATAAGGCAGACTATTACAGAGTAATTAGCCTGCACTAAAGGAATTATTTAGTGCTTTCTGTGATGCCATGAGTTTTCCAGGATATTGACATAGCATCTACAGATGTAACAGAGATCACAGGAAACCAAAAGCCTCTAGTAATATCAAGTAGAAATTACATTGGTTGTCCAAAACCAACTAAAATTACACCAATGTTGTGGTTTCACCCAAGCCAACAACCAAGTACCACACAGCCACTCTCTCACTCCCCTGCCAGCAGGATCAGGGGGAGAAGTAGAAGGGAAAAAACAGAAAACTTTTGGGCTGAGATAAGGACAATTTATAGGGAAAGCAAAAGCTACACATACAGGCAAAGGAAAATAAGCAATTAATTCACTGCTTCCCATGGGCAGGCAGGTTGTTCAGCCACCTCCAGGAGAGCAGGACTCATCATGCATAACAGGGACTTGAGAAGACAAATGGCATCAGTCAAAATATCTCTTCTTCCCTGGCTTTCTATTCTGAGCATGGCATCATGTGGTCTGGAATTTCCCTCCTGTCATTTTGGGTCACCTGTCCTGGCTGTATCTCCTCCCAGCCTCCCCTGCATCCCTGACTTCCCTGCCAGTGTGGCAGCATGAAAAGCAGAAACACTCTGTGAGTCCTGCTCAGCAATGACAAAAACATTTCTGTTTTTTCAACCCTGTGTTCAGCATTAATCCAAAACACAGCACCATATGTGGCACTTGAAGAAAATTAACTCTACCCCAGACAAACCCAGCACAACTAAATGTTTATTTTAAGAAACTGAATCATATCTCTGATGGAGAACAGCTGAATATCCATTCTAGGACATGACCAACTTTTGATTCAAAGTACAATTCAGTTGTCAATTCAAAAACATAAAATTCCATTTGAAATGTCCTCCAGCAAGACACCAACATTCCATGGGTGTTGAGCTGTATCTGCCAGTCCAGTGTAGACTCAGAGATGCTTTGCACAGATAGAGATGATGACATGTACATTTCTCTTTGGTTGCCTTTCCATTGAACAGAATCCCATCACAGACACTTAAAGTGTGTTGAGAAATCTGCACTACCCTGTATCTGTCCTTCCTTCTTTGTTCCCCTTAGTCCTGAAGTATTAAATTGTCTGGACAAATCTAGATGAAACATCTGAGCTATCAGAATGTAATTAACTCTAAAGTCTACAGGGATCAATGTCTTCTTTCTAATGAGAGTACATAAGGACACTGAATAAAAGGAAGTTTTTCAACTTTGTTCAAATAGGCTTAATTTCAGCAATCTATCATTTGCCTTTCATCTAACTCCTCTTCTAAATGGTTTTATCAAGATAAATCTGCTTATGTATTTTTTCTTAGAAAAATTCTCAAGACTCACTATGCTTTATAGCAAATAAAACAGACTTATGCTTACCTTTCTTTTAATTAGATACGACCTGTAATGTATTTAAAAGATATATCTTAAATATTTGGGAGACTTTCATTTGATTTTAATAAAAAATGTTGGGTCCATCTGAAGGCTGATTAATTCAAATTCAGCTCCTGAAATTTGGAAAATATGTCTATTTTGAATCATGTATTTAAATTTCATTATTTTTAAATATCTTTTATGTATATTGTGTTCTTCTGGATATAATTTCAAAGTGTAATTTCTACTGAATGCAGAAAAATAATCTCCTAATGTCTTCCTGCTTCCAAGTTTATGTTCTTTTGTGTGAGCCTTTTCATCAAAAAAAAAAATCCCCAAATGTATGCAGATGACTAATTTTATTGGTTTGGTATGAATAATTTCAGGCTTAAGGTCTTAGACTAAATTGCAGGTGCAGGTTCAAAGAAGTAAGTGATTGGAATAGATCTGAAGCCTCAACTGGAAACTATTGAATAAATATGAATTCTAAATTGTACCAAGAATTCAGGGTGGGAGAACATGCAGAGCATGGATGGATGAATTACGTCCTTGCTCTGCTCATGCTCCCTGTGTTACTGTGGGAAGGCATCTGATGCTCACTGCTGCATTCATTTAAATGAAGAAAGAGAATGTAAAGATCCATGTGCTGGAAATTATATATGAAAAATATGGTGTCTCAAATATGATGCACGTATTTATCGTTGTTAATGTTCATGTTCTACCTAAGAATAGTTTCATGATTCATTTACAGCATCTCTGATGTCATAATATTTTCACCTAACAACAGTGGCTAACAACAGTGGATATCTGTTCCCCATCTAGTCACCTATCTCATTATATATATATTGTTTATATATATGTATAAGTATCTCAGTATAACAGTCTTGCTAAATTCACCCTCAGAAGAATCTGCAAATGTATTTCAGGTTCTGAATGCCTTGTACACTATTTGCAAAACAACTTCTCTCCTTTTTTCTGCCATTCTGACATTTTTTGTCCACTGTTTATTAATAACTTCAGTTATCTTTGTGATCTATGCAGAATTAAATTTACTTCATTTCTCCAAGGCAGTTAGCACAACAGATATTAAAGATATTGTGCACATTTTATAAAAATTTAGTACAGCATGTCTACATTCTTTGAAATAATTCTGAAAATTTGAGCTTTGTCTCTCTAGCTGTCATATGCTTAAATTTTATTCATCCCAATCTACACATAATCAGCTTAGGCTCCCTTTAAAATCAATGAGAGAATAAAATCAGCTCAAAACCGTCGTTCATTTGACCTTGTTCAAATCCTTACTTCAGGAAGATATCAATCTTCCCGTGGAAGTGCCAATTTCTCTCAATTAACCATAAGAAGAGTTAGTGTGATTAGCTCACAGGCATATGCCTACTTTCACTCATCCCAACCCCAGTTTAGCTGTCTAGTGCAATTTATTCTTTTACTCACCCATTTCCCTTAAGTGTTCAAAGGTTCACGCTTTTTTTGCTGTGAATTACAATTCAATAAAAAAGTTCTTTAAGAGGTATTCCACAGGCACATTGAATTATATATTTAAGAATTACAAAGACCACCTGTCTTATCAGACAGATAATTTAACTCATTTGCCCATTACACTGCAGCTGGTGAAAAGAAATTACATATTTGCACAATAAATTAACATTCTTAACGTTTTAGAGTGTGTCTGCTAAAACAGCCTATTTGAAAGGAATAATATATGTTGATTTCTTTCACTAAGCAAGAAGAACTATGCAGCTCTTTCATGACTATTCTATTGGTCTTTAGGCTACCACTTGTATTAATAAATGCTCCCTCTTATAGATCTCATATATTCCAGTTTTATCCTCTTTTTTTGTTGTTGTTGATGAAGACATTGTGTTCCATGTACGTATTCTTTGTGTGTATTCTGTGTGTTCCACGTTCCCTTTACACCTGTGCACGTTCTGTGCATTTTTGGAATGCTGGTACACATTACTTGTACACCAGCAGGACCTACTGCAGACAAGCAGCAAGGGAAAGGCAGCTTCTGCCTCCCACTGCTCTTTCTCTGAGCCATTCATCCCTCAAGTAATTTAATAAGTGTTCCATTAAGAAGTGGATGCCCATAATTCCCTGCTGGAAGATATAGCACACAAAGCTTCAAACAAGGCTCATAATGAATTTTGGGTCTCTGTGCAATACTATAATTTCTCATACATACTTTTTTTTTTTCTCCTTTTTAATAAAAGAAAAGCCAAGGACAGGAAAAGTGCTTTTTTTAAGAGTAGTGC
The DNA here is from genome assembly GCA_013398075.1 of Notiomystis cincta. NCBI lineage: Eukaryota > Metazoa > Chordata > Aves > Passeriformes > Notiomystidae > Notiomystis > Notiomystis cincta. The sequence goes on from VZRX01003738.1 coordinate 250,025, forward strand.
AGCAGAATTTTTTTAAATAAAACTTGTATTTTATCTGGCATGGCTTGCATCTTTAAAACAAAAGAGTCAAAGCCACCAATCACCCTGAAACATAATTAGAAATCTCTTGGTTTGTTCTCAGTTGTGCCTCTGAGATTTCATTTGAGCTTTGAAACTTTATCTGTTCAGTGATGGATTTTTTCAGAACATTCTGATTGTCAAAGGAGGACCCATATTTGATTTCATTTGATTTATCATTTCTTTTTATAAGTGTTTTTTCTTTGCAGACTTTTATTAGTCAATCATCTCCAAGAGTGATGCATAGGCATACTGAAATTGAAACTCTCCGAGATTTTTATCCATTCAAAATCAAAATATTTATTTTTACACTAGGCTGTCTAAGAATACTTATTAGCTCTGCTGATGAAACAGTGCAAAATATTTATCTCTTGTTATCATATTGAAGAAAGGGACCTTGTACATTTAAACATGAGCTGATTCATTTCCTCCTTCACTCATTAATTAATATATGTTTTATTACTACATAAAAAATCAAAGGGAGTCTAAGTTGATAAGAGAGTGTTTTTTCTCTGTTTCCCACCCTTAAAAACACAAGAGCTGTAGAAGGATAAGAATTTCCCTTTGGAAACTCTATATAAGAATTTTTTTAAGATAAATTTTTGACTACATGAGTGATAGTTTTGACAGACTATCTTCTGCAATATATGCAATACTATAACTTTATTAATTAATTCTTCATTTATTCCTTGAGCTAAGCAATCTCATCATTATAAATGTACTCTCTTTAAATACATCAGAAGCAATAGATAAGGAAAGAATTATTTGGGGAAAAAAAGAAAAAAGATTAAACTTGAATTTCTAATAACAAAACAGGAGAAATAAGGCTTTTTTGAGCATTAGAAAGACTTTGTGTAGTCCAGTAAAGACCAACAAACTGAAAAGTGTCAAGTCTTGTTTTTTTAAAGGGGATGGCTTCTTCCAGACTGATGTTAAACCATTGGATGGAGGAGAGCTACCTGAACTGCCCAAGTGCCTGCCAGGAACTGGTATCACAATTTAATTGCCAAGCCAATGCAGTTCCAGTGCTTGGCCACCTGCACTGGCACTCTGTAGTTCCTAATATATGAGCTGCCAAAACACCTCCCTGTGCTTCCACAAGAAGAGCAATGCTTTGTACCTGTCAGGGAATTTCCTTTTCAAAATCCAACCTCCTAATCTCTTGAGGTGGCTGTCTTCAGGTTGACAAGAGAAATTATCTGTGTGTGTGAAAAACATGCCTCAGAATATGGGATGCAGAGGTGCTGCTACATACTGTTTGATTCACTGCAAATCAATCACAATTATACCTCTCTCAACCATACTTTTCTGCATCCCCAAATGACCAGACAGGCTTAGTCATAGCTCAGGGTGGAACCTGGGGTGGGGGGTGGGTCTGTCAGTTTTTGGGTTTACTTTTCCTTTGTATCTTTGTTTTACTAATCCAAACCTCTTGGATTTCTGGACACCTGAAACAAACTCTTAATTTTATTTTTTTGCATTTCCCACTAATCTTGGATTTATAAATTGTACAGTTCTGATGCATATGCTCACTCTTGGATATGTGCAGACTCTTTCAACACAGATCCAGCTGTCTGCACATTTACTGCAAGGACTGTTCTGTTGTGCCACTAGCAGCTGTTAAACAGCCACACACTACAAGCCTAGTACAATATATTAAGGGAAATTGTGCCAGTTGTGTTCTTACCCTGGGTTTGGAATTGCAGAAATTTGGGATTTTTCCTGCAGTGGTGCAATCAGACAGATGTGGGCAAGATTAGTCATCCTCCCCATATATCTAAGCTTAATTACATCATATTGAGGTGACTCTTGGTTTTGGGAGGTGAAATGAAGAATAAATCACTTCTAAGTAGCAATGGTTAACTATATCATAGAATGTGAAAATGTCAGTTTGAAACCCTGGAGATGGATAATTACATGATGTTTGTAGTATGGACCATTAAACTCATCACAGAAATTCAGCTAGAGGTGACTCAGAGCAATTATTCTGCTTTATTTATTTCATCGCTATGATGGACAGACAAAACACTTTGTAGCTGTTTTTATAGCTCTGTAGTGAAAGGACTGTTTCTTGTTGAATGTAAACCAATAAAAAAATTAATTTAAAAAAAAATAAAATCAAACTTTAAAATAAATTATAAAACTAAAGTTTAAACAAAATAGAAAATAAAAATATTAAAGATTCTTATTTTGAGATATTTTCCATGTTCTATTTCCTACTGATGCTGTTTCCTTTTTGGCTTTTTTCTTTTCTGTGTTCTTTATATTCTTCTCACATGTATTTGTAGCTCTGTAGCCTGTTATGTTGGTGATTGTTTTTCCCACTGCTTTTCCATGGCCTTTCCCTGGCAGGGGGACAGGATGGATTCTGGGCTCTGGGCCCCAGGGGATGCAGGGCCCCTGTGTTGTCTTGGTTCTTTGGAGCTGCTCTTGGAGATGCATTTTCATGGGCAGAGTGCAGCTGGTGCCCAGGGGGATGCCAGAGGGGGGCTTGACCTGGCGGGGAATTGCAGCGCCAATTGTCCTCCTAATTGGTGCTTTTTATCAATTGTGCTGCTTTCCTAAAACCTGTAAAGGTGTATGTACTCACCCTGGGGGGGGAGAATAAGACGCCTTAACTTAATCATTTACAGTTAGGTGTCCTCATGGGGGCCAGAAAAGGGAGTCTGTTGGTTAAGTTTAGGCACTTTGTGGTGTTTGAATTGCCCAGATACCCTGTTGGGTTTCAGATTCTGCTTAAGACAGACACGGTTATCCCCAGGGTCCCATGTCACATCTGCCAGCCCCAGGGGGGTGTCTTGGATGCCATGCAGTGTCTCAAGTGACACTGGAGAGCCACTTTAGACAGGGAGGCTGATCTTTCAGTGCCAAGATAAGGATGAGATTAATCACTGCCAAGGCTTCTCCAACTGCACTAGGATCTCCATGGAGTACAGCAGGAACTCTGAGCTTCTTGCATGTAGGAATGTCCCTGTAGGAAATCTGATCTCAGACAGTAACCACTCCTCAGTGTGCTAAGTGTGTGTGTGAAGATAATCCTTTGCCCTGGATAACCTGTTAATTTAAAGGTGGTTTTTATCACCGCAGCATTGTGAAGTTTTGCGTGTAACATTATGATTGTCAGCAACTTGATGACTTCAGGAGATGAAGTTGTGTTGCTGGGGATATTCACTGATTAGATAAAGTCAGATCTCATTATTACCTTTCTCCATTAATGTCTTTTGGGAAAGGATAGCTATGTTCTTTTTTTTGTGATTTTTTGTTTATTGAACCCAGGGGAAATCAACCGTATCAAACTGTAACTCTTAATGAACTGAACTTAGAATGAACTCCCTTTTTTTGTCAGATTTTGTTGCTTGTTTTATATTTGCTTTACTGCTCTGAATATAAGAAAGTGATACTATTATTGTCTGGAGCCTGTTGTAATCAGCAATTATTTTTCTCCCTTAAAACTCTCAGTATAGAGCTAACATTGTCCTTGCTCAAGTAAATGAAAAACTACCTCTCACTGAAATGGGAGCAGAATCATGGCAATAAATAGTCCTGAAATCCCACTGAAGATGGGCGGAGATCTCACCATTTCCTGATAGACTTTAATGCAAACATATGNTAAACCAATAAAAAAATTAATTTAAAAAAAAGAAAATCAAACTTTAAAATAAATTATAAAACTAAAGTTTAAACAAAATAGAAAATAAAAATATTAAAGATTCTTATTTTGAGATATTTTCCATGTTCTATTTCCTACTGATGCTGTTTCCTTTTTGGCTTTTTTCTTTTCTGTGTTCTTTATATTCTTCTCACATGTATTTGTAGCTCTGTAGCCTGTTATGTTGGTGATTGTTTTTCCCACTGCTTTTCCATGGCCTTTCCCTGGCAGGGGGACAGGATGGATTCTGGGCTCTGGGCCCCAGGGGATGCAGGGCCCCTGTGTTGTCTTGGTTCTTTGGAGCTGCTCTTGGAGATGCATTTTCATGGGCAGAGTGCAGCTGGTGCCCANTTGTTGTCGCCCGCCGGGGGGGGGGGGGGGGAGGTGGGCTTTTGTGGACATCTTTCCATAGCTGCCCCTGAAAACCTTCAAATAAAGATCTTCTTCTATATTACCTCCTTATTAAAATTATCTTGAATTTCATTTCCAGTCGGGAAAAAAGGCAACACTATCATTCCCATATCAGCTGTTATAATGTTCCTGAAGCTTTCTGTGGCATTAATTGGGAAAAACTTTCAAGAGCTGTTTGCTTTGCTTTGAGATGACACATCTCTGCTGAGTTATGTGGTACAGTGTGCCATTCAAGTATCACACATAAGCTTTTAAGACTGTACTGCACAGATGTCCAGAAAAACATTGTGGTGCTGGAGAGTGCTCAGAGAAGGAGAGCAGAGTGGTGGGTGGTCTAGTGAGGCATTCCTTCAAAAAGGAGCTGAGGGAGCTGGGATTGCTTAGCCTGGAGAAAAGGAGCTTCTCGGGTGACCTTATCACTCTCTGCCACCAGCAAAAAGAAGCTATGGCCAGGTGTGCATCAGCCTTGGTCCTGATGATCTTGGAGGTCTTTTTCAGCCTAAATGATTCTGTGACTCTGTGACAGAAAAATTGTGGCAGAGAACATTAGAATTCTTTCCCTTGAAATGGCTTGTCCATTCTTTAGTTTAACTCTGGTTGTGGGCCTCAAACATGGATTACTGATTGAAGCTTACAAAGTCTGAATAGATAGTGTTTTCATTTCTCTTAGCGGATGCAGAGAATTATGAATGTCTTATTAAAGCTTTTTCTATGACAAATCTTTTTGACACAAGCTCCAAAATGGCAGAAGATATGGACATAAATATACTGTGTATGATGTCTATAAAAAACCAATAGCTTAATGAGAATTTTATGATGACTTTTACACAGTGAATTCATTTTCTAGGATGCAATTTTTAAATTAAAGTTTCCCTGAAATGCTTAGCTAAGCCTAAAACATTTCATAATTGAAGATCTGTTGTCCAGGAAGGGAGGAGTTAGACAACATTTTATGTAATTTTAGTTACTGGGAGAGCACTAGCATATACTTGCAGTTCTTTAAACCTGACATATTTAAAGAGAATTCTACTTGCATTCTCATAAACAACCAGTGTCAGTCAAAGCTCGAATATATCCCCTCACCGTAAACTGAAAGAAGAAGATAGAGCTAAAGGAAAAGTAAAAAAAAAAATTGTTCAGATATTTCAATTTTAGTCAACAATGACTTTATAACCTAGGTTTATTTGGGGACTTTTTAAAAAACAATACTCTGAATATGAAATATTTATGAGTTGGCACATTGACTTCACTCAGATAAAGCTTATTTTAATTTTAAGCCTTTCTCAGTTTTAGAGTGGATTGAAAGGTTTCTAATAAACATCTAGTTCTTCTATTTCCATAGATGAAATACATCCAAATAAAATGGTGTTCACCTGAAAACTCTTCAGAAACCAGAAAAGTTTCGAAATGATGGAAGCTAGGCTATATTCTCTAAGTAGAAGAATCAGTTTGAAGGAGTAGCATTAACACATTTTGGAAAAAGAGGCTTGCTAGTCTTGTAAGAGTGTTAATGGAAACAGTTCAGATGATGGGAAAAAAGTCAATGATTTAAGGAATGGCATACTATTATCTTTCACTAAGTACTCAAAAAAAATTGATATGAGGAAGGATTTGGAGCACAAATCTAATGAAGAGCAGATGAGGAGATGGAGATTTTTGCCTTGAAAAACGGAAGCTCTGGGGAGTCTTCTGACTCTCTAGGACTGCCTGAGAGAAGGTTGTAGCCGATTGGGAATCAGTCTCTTCTCCCAGGTAACAAGCGATAGGGTGAGAGGAAATGGCCTCAAGCTGAGCCAGGGGATGTTTAGATTGGATGTTAGGATTAACTTCTGCATGGAAAGGGTTGTCAGGCATTGGATCAGGCTGCCCAGGGAACTGGATGATCCACCAGCCCAGGAGGTATCTTAAACATGTATGGATGTAGCACTTAGGGACATGAGCTGTCCTGTGGACCTTGGCTGGGGTCCCAAGGTTTTACTAATTAACTTCATGTTGCTTATGCCCCAGAAGCAGGTATGTCATCTCACTTCCATGATGGAATTCCATTCCCACGTGAAAACAAACATTCTGTGGATCAAGTGATATAACTGAAGTTTATAGTTACATGAGGTAAAAGGTACTGCCTGGCATGTAGCACAGCTGTGCAGAGCAAAGCCCTCTGTAAACTGGAGAGATAGAGGCACTCTGTGACAAGCAGGACTCATGAGCCAACTTATCTCTCTGATCTCTAGTTCCATTCATTTTGAATTTGACCATTATGAATGCATCTGTACAATTGTGTCCTGGCCCAGCTGCCCACACTACTGACTACAACACCAATTTGCTGCTGACTTCACTGTTTGTATTCATGGAGAAATTTGGATGAGAAGGAGAATAGGGAAGGGGACAGTGTTGACAGCACACTAAGTTTTGCCCCTGCTTGTAGTAGGGATAAGAACACAAGCAATTTGTGATGTCTTTCTCACTCACAGTCTTATTAAGATACCTCAGGAAATCTTGCAACTACCAGGCAGGCACTGACCTAATCAATAGAAAATGGATTTTCAAGACACACGCTTAGGCAGGGTCACCAGTCATCATGTCCATGAAACAGACAGTGTGATAATGACTCTCCTTTACTCATCTTGTTTGATTTCCTTCTTCTAAACTGGAAGCTTTTGAATAGTTATTTTTATTTTCAGGATGCTGTTCAGTTCTCCTATACTCTTTATCATTCATCTACAAGAAAAAAAATCAAAGATTTGACAACTCCCCAGATTTCTAGGAAATTGACTGTTTCCCTTAACCAAATTGGTTATTCTAAAAAAACCATACCATAAATATACAGGGAGATGACTGAAATGATTAAAAGTTCTGTGAAAAAAGACATGAATTAGGAGGGCATGTGGCAAAGGGAGATAAAAATTTAGTTACCTGGAAAAATTAAGTGGCTACTGCTATTCTGTTACTTCTCCTAAACACTACAATAGGCATTAGAAGAAAAAACTCAAGCAGTTTTACCAAAATATCAAAAAAGTTTTATTATCTGATGTATCATTGAATTGTAGGAATCAGTGCTGCAGGATGTTGTGGATTCCACAAGTTTCAAGAGCTTGTATTTAAATAATAGTAAGGAAAGAGAGAACCCATGAAAGTCTGTTCAAATTTCAGATCAAGCTCTGGTTGAGGAGATCCTTTTAAATTGCAGATTTTACAAAAAGGAGAGACACTACATATTTGAAATATGAAGGGAAATTATCACTTGCCATATGTTTTTTACCTAAATACTTCCTTTTATTCATGTGTATGCTGATCTCATCTCTTGCTGCATCTCAGCATTTTCTTTCCTTTACTGTCTCAGTAGTAGGAAGTGTCCCTCTGCCACAGGTAGGTGAAATTCAGTGTTCTGTGTCTTCATCTCATACAAAAATTATTCCTATATCCCATTGAAATCCATTTGAATATTTAAGACATATAGATATTTCAAGATATCAGATGAGCACTAAACTGAAGAATGTTTTAGGAGGAGCAAAGTCTTGATGTTATTGTTTTCCAGTGAGTAAACTGAAGTTCTAACTTTGACACATTTCTCATTGGAACATAGTCAGCCCTCAAACATTTTTATTAAATAATCTCTGCCCCAGCTCTCATTAAGTACGAGGTTTACACCAAGCTGTCTTCCATGGTGAGAGTCTAAGCCATTTGAGGAAGGTGAAAAGTTCATTAGTAAGTGAACATTGTGAAATGAGCAAGGGAGATGGAAAATGTAAAAAGTTTGAAATGACAAGGTTGCTCCAGAACTTTGTTCTGCTCTGCAGTCCTGTTTAGTACCTGTACTGATTTTACTCTGCTGAAAACAGTTATCATGGAGCAAGACCCATTCCAAATGTTCAAAAAGAAGCTGATGCATCTTCCCATTTGGCTTGCTTGGATACATTTTAAATGTATACTATTAATCTTTCTCTGACTCAAAACTGGACTCCCTAATTTGTAAGAAAAAAGAATACTCTTCTGAGCCAATCATAAAGTCTGTATATACTTTAAGTAAGTTTGCTGTAGAAAGAATTTGTCATTAAATGAGTCTTGGGATCTTCAATTCCAGTATAAGGAGTGCTTGTATTCTGTTGGATACAGTTTTGAATGTTAAATTCAAACCTGGGTAAAATCATTATCGGACTGGAACAGGTAAGAGAAGTTTAAAGCACAGGAGAGACAGGACTTCATACAATACTTACTAGGTCTAATTCAGTTTCCAGGCAAGATCATGTGTCTGTCAGTAGCTGTAAATGCATGTAGATTATGTCTGCCTGTTGGGAAATATAGGGAACAATTTTTCCTTTATCTATTCAACTGGAAAATATGAGCTATAAGGTAGAGGCAGATTTTCAGCATGATGTAGGAATCACATACCTCAGTCCCTCCTTTTCCTATAATAATAACAATAATAACAATGATTGAAATGTTAGTACTTTATGCTGAGCTATATAAATCTTAAATAAGAAACTATATTCTGTTTCCTAATAAAGTACTTTTTGTTTGTTTGCTTTTTCCATCTTTAAGGTATATTGAAAATTTTTATTAATATATAAATATCAGCTCTGTAAATATGTGGTTGAAATGCTAAAACCTATATGCTTTTTATAAATTATATCTGAATATACTTCAGATTCACCTCATGAATAATGTTAGAAAAGAACCCATAATATTAAAATTATTTTTATGGGTGTGAAGGTGCTGCCATAGAATTTACATTTCTATTTCCTTGAAGTCAGCAAATTAGAGTTGTGATGAAACTCCCAGTCCTATAAACTGGAATGTCAGAACTGTGCAGTTTACAGATAAGGAAGAAAAGCCCTGCATTTGTAAGTGACTTGCTGTGCAAATCCCCTGCTTTTCTTTTCTCAACTATCAGGGTAATATTCCCTCTTGCACATTTTTTATAGTTAACCAAAACCTTTTTCGATTAGAAAGTGTCCTCATCACACACATGGTGCCTAACTAAGCATGTTCTACTCTCTTGTCCCTATTTGCATGGCTGGACCAGCTTGAATTGATTCAATTAGAGATTTAATTAATAAAGCAATTTGATTCATATCACTGTTGAATGGACAGGATGAAGGCCAGAAGATTAAAAGAAACCAGTTCAGACTTGTTACAAACAAATCACTAACTTTGAATATATCTCTCTGTCTTGCCACTGGGTAATGCAGCTAATTCAACTGAATTAAGAGAAACAAGATTTTAGAACTAAGGTAATAGGATATCTCTAAAAATGTCGTAGTGTTATAGCATGGAATCCATAAAAATGTGAATACACGTGAATGAGTCTGGCCTTGCAGGTCATAACTTTCACAGCATAATCAGGAAAACCAATTTTATAATTAAAAGGATTAATAGTGACTACAGACAACCCCAGAGCAGTAACCTTATCAAACAATTGAATTTGTTTCAGGAAATCAATACACAATTATCTTGCAAATTATCTTGAAGTTTTACAGAAATATATAAAATTTGGAAGAATTGACTTTTGAACTGTACGCAGGAAAATATTGTTCTTTCATATAGTTGCTCTAAAGGAGGTATCTAGATCTGATGGGTGGTTGGGTTTGGTATTGGAATTATTGAATTACTTGTAGGAAAAGCACTACTTAAAACAACTCATTGTGATTATTTTCTAGACAAATTGTTAGCAGAAGATTTTAAATTGATGCATTCAGAAATGGCTAGTGAAAAACTACTGAAGATGTATATTTAAAAAGTGTGGTGCTGTCCATGATAGAGGGATTGGGTAAAAAGAGACATGACAGAGGCATATGAAGCAACACATGCTCTAGAATCTATAAACTGCCTCTCCTGTGTAGTTTTCATACTGCAAGAACAAGGCCTTGTGCAATAGAATTGATGCACAACAAACATAATGATAAAAGGCAATATATTACTTAAAGTTCACATCGATCCTGTAGTAAGCAATGCCACAATTACTGTTCAGGCCAAGTCTTTTACCATGTTTAAACAAAACCTGGAGGTTTATAGGTGTAATGAAAACTTCTACTACCAGCAATAGAATTAAAAGATGCTACAACAGTCTTGCTTCATGACAGAAATGAACCTTTGCCAAAACTCCAGTTGCTCTTCAGACATAGAAACCCTCCCACTGATTCTAAAGAGGCAAAGATTTTATATACATATAGTCAATCAGTGAGATTGTGAAATCTCCTACTGAAGTTTGCTATTGAGAAATTTAAAAAATTATACAATAGAGATCAAATTACAAGAAATATTAATATGGTCTTTTCACATTCTTCTCACATTTAAGATATTAATTCTGTAGACAGTATTCCACTTTGCTTTCTGAACAATTCCATGTTGCTTTGCAATGTTTTAACTGTTCTTGGCAATATAAACATATGCTACTGTGAACAAAGTTGTTCCTTTAAAGTAAATCTAAACACGAGATGAAAGGCTTGGTGAGATGAAGCTGAACAAACACACATACTAATGTCAAGGCCCAGGAGAACATTGACTGTATCATTTTAATGAGCAGCTACTTAGCCTGGAGTCAGTGCTTTGCTATCAGCAAAACCCTGTCACTTGAGCATTCATCCTCAATGAGGCAAGATGGAAAAGGGAACATCATTTTCTGACAACTTTGATAGTTGCCTTCTCCTCTCATCCCTGCTGAGATGATAACAGTGAGACAATTCCAAACAGAATGTCCTTTCTGGAACAAAGGTCTGAAAAGAAAAAGCTCTCTGCTTTACCCAGATGACTACTCAGGTGTTAAAAACACACTAAGGGCCTTGAATATGAATCCTATCTGTCCTGTCATTTGTTTTATTCCCTTAGAGAGAAATACTATTTTGGATGTAAGGAACCTTCCTGATGAAATTTCACTGAATCCAATCCACTTTCACAAAGTATGCTGGTAATAGTTAACTGATAATTTTATGAGTAAAAGCTATGTAGTACTTTTTTCTCTCTTTTCCCTCCTATTTCTTTTTAAATTATCTCCAATCCTAATGATCCTTTGCCACAAATGAAGCTTGAAATAAATATGAACATAAAATATCAGTTCATGATCTTTGCAAATTGCCACATTGTTGCAATGATACATCTTAACCGTAATCACTGAAGCATAACTTTTTCATGGATTATAAAGTTTATATATTTCACAAGAGACACTGCTTTAACTCATCCCAGTTTTATATCAGGGTTTTATACAAGTTCAAGTCCATTGACTTCACTGGCATTTCCCCAAGTTTGCACCAGTACAAACGAGAGGAAGCAAGACTGACAAACAATTATAATTATTCTTTTTGCAGTTAGACAAAATATTATTTGCCAATAATATGTTTCAAGTAAGATTTTTTTCTGATAATTTCTCCACCTTAAGAATATTTCACACTAGCAAGCAACTTTGTTATACTACATTTGTACTACTTTTGATCTTAAATTCTATTTAAATATTTTAGCATTTTTCAAAATAAGAGTTANTAGGGCTTTTTTCCTAATCTAAAAAATTTAATTTAGAAGTAAGTAAAATGCAAGACATTTCTGTCCAAGATGTTTTACACCATATCTCTATGTTATGTTTTTAAATTATTCCTGTCTGATTGTACATAAGAGAGAGAAAAAGGATGTTGGAGAACTTCAAATAAGCAGTCCCAACAGCTGGAATTTATATGTACTGACCATTCCTTTTACAGTGTTTGGACATGCATATGAGTGAGAGTGATTTCTTTTTCTTGAGTGCTAGATTTATAAGTATCAAGGATAAAACTTCAATTATGAAAAAGTGTGATAATTTCAATGTTCTGATTAACTCAAAGTCTTGATTAAATATAGTCAATAAATGATTAATATTTTGATGTTTACTGTGATATATATCAATGCTTTCTGAATCATTCTAGTGACTCTTAAGAAAGACTTTCTTCTGCTACTGGTTCTTTTTTGATCTTGCAGGACTCCTAAGTACAAGTTAGTTTTATATTTGTTTTGAGTAGAGATAGTATAGATCACGTAATTTATAATTGGAAATAGACAATGATAATATCATAGATTTATAAAATATCTTGACTCCAAATCCATATCCAGAGTTCTCTAACTTTTTTGAAAGGGAAGCTGAAGGCTTGAGTGAGTTTTTCATGGCTTTCTTTGCTCTAATCTCTTAGGCTATGCTAGGTGCAGCAAATTAGGCTAAATCAATGACTGAGGCTATGAATTGTATTCCTTGTTCTCTGCTGCTGTTAAAATGGTGCCTGGCTCAGTTTTGGCTTGAGACATACAAAATTCATTTGCAAAACTCCCACACACAGCACTGACCAGGTGGCATGGCCCATGAGTAGTGTGGATACATTTTCCCTGCACTGGGGGATTAGGGAATATTCTTGGCTATAGATTTGAACAGAACCACCATTTGACCTCAGGAGCAGAGACAAAACCTTTTGCTAGTTTACAAGCAGATACTTAGCTTCAAGCCTCCCCTTCTGCAGGGCATCATAACCCAGGTTCCCACTTCAGTAGAGCCTCAGGAAATTCCCTGAGGAAATTTGCTCTCCTGCACACTATTTTGATTCCTCCTGCCAGGAAAGCTGATCACAATGTCTGGGTTTTAGGAATGAAATGGAAAAGTCATGTAAATAACAGCAAAATTGCAGGAGTATAGACACATGATTCAAGGTTTGTACAATTACTGTGTGACCATTATCAATCTCCAGACATCCTTCTGTTTGACTTTCAAAGACAATTCATTTTTAACAGCATCATAGTCATAATTTTGATAGATTAATTATATTGACATGTAAAGCCACTCTTATCTAAACAGTTATTTGTGTTTTGTTTTTTTTCAGGTTCCCTCATAATTAGCTTTGTTGGCACCTTTACTGCTTTTCTCAAAGAGGTTGTAGCCTACATGACTCTGGAGATTGAACTGCCTGCTTTATACCCTGCAGGACAAATTTAGGTAGGCGGAATTCAATTATGTTAATCTGAATTTGGCTCAGACACCAGAGGCAACATTAGTTTTCCTGCTGGGATTTTTGCCTCTGTAACAGTGCAGTAATCTTTCATTAGATAGTCTGGCAATAGCTATGTCTTTAGTGTGGACTATGGACATGTTTGAAGCATATTACAAATGTTTCAAAAGGAAAAATAAGTAAATTAGAAACACCCTTAATTGTCTCAGTAGTACAGATTCCCAGAACAGCTTCATTAAAATTTCCCCATTTAAAAATGTGTTTAAAAATGCAGCCTCTCAAAATGATCAGCTATATTAAACACTATCACACAATGAATAATTTACAATTAATAACAAAATCATATAATTACAGAGCTCTAATAGTTCAATTGGCTTCATCCATTTCTTCCTTTCTCAATCCTTTAAAAAGGATTGAGTAATGACTTTTCCCTCCTGTAAAATTTTTCTTTCTTCTGCTAAGGGATTACAAGCCTGACTATATCTCTATCTGATTGTCTTCAAATTTCCCCATACTTCCAAGCTGTGTTGTTCATAACCGTGGACTGTTCTGTTCTTCATTTTCAGGTTGAAGGACATGGAACTGTTGGAGCGGCACAGAGATAGGCCACAAAGCTGATAAGGGCAGTAGAGTACCTCCTCTACAAAGACAGCCTGAGAAAGTTGTAACTTGTTCAGCCCAGAAAAGAGAAGGATTTGTGGAGACCCCAGAGCAGCCTTCCAGTACCTGAGGGGGGCCCATGGGGGAGCTGGAGAGGGCAGAGTTCCTCTTCATCAGGAACTGCAGTGGCAAGACAAGGGGGAATGGCTTCAAACTAAAGAAGAGTAGGTTTAGATCAGATATTAGGAACACATTCTTTACTGTGAGGATTGTGAGGCACTGGAACAGCTTTCCCAGAGAAGCTGCGGATGTCCCACCTGTGGGTGTGTTCAAGGGCTGGGTTGGATTGGGCTTTGAGCCAACTGGTCTAGTGGAGGGTGTTCCTGCCCAGGTAGGGTGGTTGGACTAGGTGATCTTTCTGGTACCTCTTAACCCAAACCATTCTATGATTCTATGATTCTAGGTTCAAATATGAGTTAGATTCAGAATTTTGGAGGTGGTACTGTGATGTTTTTGGGGTTAACTGGTTTTAAATGCATTTCAATGGAACCATGATGTCTATTCTTAAGATTAAACTAAGAAAAAACAATCCATTTACTGGATTGGTTCTTCCATACATATTTTGGGTTTTTTTCTTGTGTTCCACAATTTGCTATCATGAAATGTGAATATATAAACTGCAACGTAAAATAACTTGTGTCCTTCATTTCCTCCATGGTTTTGCTTTCTTGATCTTCTTGGGTACAGCATACTAATATACAGGCATTATTTTTAAGTGAACTATCAATTTTCCATGAGCAATATCGGTGATAGTTCACTCCTGACACTGCCTCTAAGGGTAATATGGAAGTTCTCATACCCAGAGTGATGCCATTCATCCGTATATTTTATCACACAATTCTAGTAGGTCTTTTGCAGTTCTCCCACTCACATACCCTCATGATATTTCCTAACATATCTAACTTGTATCACTTTTAGTGTAGTATAAAAATGTCACTAGTAGATTGAAAGTTCACACATGATTTCAAACCTCTGGCCTGAAAAATTCTAGAAAATCCAGTCATTATTTCTTTTGTTCTTAAAACTGTCATGCATTGTATATAAAAATTATGGGAATATATTAGGAAAAATACAATTGCATCATCTGCATTGTACCATTAAGGGTAAATGCTCAAGTGATGCAGGATGATCATGTCCATACTGCTGAGGACAAGCACCCTTCAAACCAGACAGTTCGAGCTCACATGTCTGTACATTTATATGGTAACTGTATTTTGTAAATGTAGAAGTTCTTTTCCTTTTCTGTCCTTTAGTTTGGTTCTTTGTAGCTTAGTTTTAGTATGTAAATTGTCTTGTTTATCACTAGGCATTCTTCTACCTACTAACATTTCTAGGAGAGTCTGACAAAGGCAAGCTGTGTTGTGTCTGTTGGCTTCTTCCTTGTAGGAATGTCCATAATGGAAGAAAATGAAAGAAATGAAAAGAAAATGGAAAAAAGAAATTAAAGGAAAGATCCTGAACACTTCTTAACTCTGCACTGTCTGAACTCCAGTAGTTAGCTAAAGTCAACCTGATTGTGTCTTGACTGTCATTTGGATCTTTAAAAGCCCAGTTTTAAGTATTAATTGAATAAAAAGAAACTAATAGGAGGACAATTTTTGACATATCATAAATTATATTCAATTCTAGATCTGCAGACAATAATGTTTATTTATAACATTTATTATAGAAGTAAGCTACAAATACAGATCAATATCTGATTACTGTGGCCTTTTCTTTAGCAGTAATTTATGTAGTACTAATAATAAAATCACTGGATATGATAAAAAATAGATTCTTGGCCTTACAGTGCAAAGTCAAAAGTATCACCTGCAGGATACTGTCTGTTCCTATACATATATATGTAAATTAAATGGCTGCTCAGTTCACATAAATATATTTTGACCATGTTTTCCTGTCTTCATCTTGTAGAGAAAACTTGTCTTTTTGATGATAACTAGAAAATTAAACCTATATTTGAATATAATTACATCAAATAGTTTTTAAACTCTGTGAAAAATTCTTTTTTTAAACATTGTAATGCAGCTGTCAGTAAATTAGATACATCTGACATAGTAATTACCCTTGCTAATCAATACCTGCTAATTAATCCATTCAAACTGGCATGAATATTTTAAACATCTCTAGGAAGTTAGAGCAAGTTTAAGGGTCTGACTCGAAACCTCTTTTGGTTTAGAGATTTTGCTGTGCTTGCAAAATATGTGACTTGCCCAGCAATAACTCTCTTGGGATTGGAGTGTACAAAGAAAAGTGTCTGCATAATAATTGCAACAATTAAAAAAAGAAAACAATCTTAACTGCAGCTCCAGTAAGTAAAAGAACTCCTAAGAGAAGGAATGTCTGCATGGTTTTCTTTTTATAAAGCTCTGAAACTACTTTGAAGCATGTTTGGTCCACACACAGCTTCCTCACCACATTCCTCTTTTTTCCAATGGTTTCTGTATATTTCTTTATTCTTTATTGGGATTATCTCCTAATACATCTCAGCCTGTTCAAAAGGTACCACCTCCTAAACTGGGAAAACTTTTCAAATTTTAAGTCTCTACATCAAGATTTTTTCAATTGGAAGTTTGAAAATTTTTTGTGGTATACACAAATTATTGAACATGTGTCCTTATGGGAGAGTTGATGCAGGCATTTCACCACCTCTAGAGTAGTTTAGAGTGGCCAGAACAGTTTAGATACACATTTCAGGATAAAAACCTAGGTGAGGCCACACGGCTCCAAGTTCTACTCCCCATGTCCAAGACTAGGACAATGAAGACAAATGGAAAGATAAAATACAGCAAGGCTAATGAGAAGTATAAATCTGAAAAGCTCTGGTACTGAAGTGAATGCAGTTGTGTGTTCAGTGTATATCATCCTCAAATATGTCAAGCAGCACTTCAGTGGAACTGAAAACCACACAAACCAATATTCTGTAATATGTAATTTCCTTGCTTAGTGATGTATTTAGGTACAATTGCTATTAAATGTGAGAGGATTCCTATTGGGTTCAAAAAGTGTCATCACACTTGTTCATGTTTTGATCTCCAGAGATCAGAGAACCTAGAAGTGTTAAGCCCAGTCTGAAGCAGCTGTTCCACCACCAGCAAATATACTGGTTACTGAAGGAAGCAGTGCTCATTTTGCATTAAACTAAATTATCTAAAAGGCTATGAATTTTCAAATGTTAAACTAGAATTATCCAAATATGTGGTGGAAATAGTCTTATATTGTAATTATGTTGATGCATTGTAATAAACAAGTACATAATTCTGAATAAATATATATTTTCAAAGATCGTAAAGTAGCACAACTGTATTATGATTATTTGAAATAAAAATGACATCAAAACGTATTGAAAAAAATCTATTAATGCATTTAATCTATTCTCTTTCCACAACATTTTTATAATTATGTGCCCTGATATATGAGAGGCTTGCTAAGATCTTATTTTTGTTCTCTACTGTCTACACTTTGGGAGGACTATTTTCCATTGAAAAAGAGAAAAACCTGTTCATGTGTAAACAAAATTGGGCAATGTACCTTCCTCAAGAAGGAAAAAATATGTACCTTTTAGTATATCCTGTGGAGGTATCAAAAGTATAGCTCTATATAAAATTTAGTACAGTCAAAGTCAAATAACAGTATATGTATTCTGCAGTGCATAAGAAAATACACCATTATGTGTAGCTGATGTGAACAATGGAAAGAAAGAAAACTATTTTCTTTCCAGAAATATACTGTTTATTTCCCTTCTACCAAACTCCACCAGTATTCCTGCTGTTGTTCCATTGTCTTTCTTGGGGGAAAAAAAAAAAAAGATTTACAAGTATTTCTATCTGCCCTTTACATTTTCCTACATTTCCTTCTGTCCCCATTGATTTTCTTTCATCTCCTGCTTATCTAAAGCAAAAGGTAAGATGTTTTGCAGCTGACTGGGAGATATTAATATGATGACAGACTGATTGGCAGACCAAAAAGACAGGTAACTATTTCACTCATTTTATTTTCTTTGTGAAGATATTAGTTTGCATCCTTAGTCCCAGCCATTGACCACACTTCATGAAGCCTAATATTTCATAGAAATTTAGTATCTTTGAGACCTTAACCAACCTATCAAATTTGATTGAAAAATCCCAGTGAGATCAAAAGTTATTAAAGGAATAACACAGATGTGGAGAGAAAGAGATGGACCAAAAAATAGAGCTATTTTCCAAGTCTTATTCATTTAGGAAATAAAATTAAAAGTCTGGTTTGGGATTAGCTGGTTATTCTGAGCAGGTATGTAGTGCTAGTTACACTCCATAAAATGTTTATTGAACTTTTAACATTCTAACTACAGCTTATTATCTGTCATTAAATCTGGAATAGAATAAATTCCTAATTAGTAGTATGTTCATCTATGATGTTATAGGGCAAAGCAATTATTTTTTGCCTCTAAGAAAATTAAAGTAGTAATTATCTTTTCTTAACTATTTTATCAGCGGTATTTTGCACTTCCTAAGTCAGGAGATTCAACTTAGTTGTCTCAGCTTATCTACATGAAAAAAAAAATTACTCTGCTCCATCAGTCTCAGTTTCATGACTCACATTTAGGGAGAGTGGAACTAAAGCTGCCAGTGACACCCAAATTGAGCACCCAAATTATAGTACATGTACTGCCAACTGCAACCTAGTAAGGGGAGGGTGCATTTTCTGGCTGATACAAAGAGATACAGAAAAAAGAGCAAATCTTAAGGGTATTTTTGTTTCCTAGTGGCTTTAGCTTTCAGGTGTAGACTTCACCATTTTTTCCATATCTTCAAAGCATCAAATGATCTATTAATAAAAAAGAACAATAGGAACTGCAGAGGCTGTCAAAATCTTGGATCAATGATTTTGGGAAGGAGTGAGAAGGAATCAGTTTATATTTCTGAAACCAATATTTGCCTATGCTTTAAGATTTTTATGTTGTGTTATTTGTGTTCAATAGTAGAGACTCTACATTAAATGTAAAAGAGGCCTAAATTCTCCTTTGGAAGTTCATTTTAGGAAAACTCATCCTGATTATGCTTATTGCACAAGTTTAAGCAACTGTGATCTTGCAATTATTCCCAATTTTTTTATCACTCCCTCACCCAGAATTATTTGTTAAAAACTTCAACTGCTTTGTAGTCACTTGTATTGAAGGACTATAAAATGAGATTGCAACACAGAACACTAAGTGGAAACACCATCTTATATGTATTACTACATGACATCTAACTTATTGGAAAAGAAATTTTGGCCGCATCTAAACAACTGACTCTCATTTTTGCCTTTATAATATATAAAAAAATCCATTCATGCTAGACTAGACCACAACCAGAACAGTTTAGAACAGAGAGGTCAGTGGAACCTGATTATAATATAGAAACTCCTCCAAGACTATTGACTTTGTCTGGGCTCTAACCAATTGGATTGGACAGAATGGGAGGTTTCTACCAATTTCTTTACACTGCCACTACTGACTACAAAAATCGTTATTGTTAGTAATTCATGATGTGTTAAGTTAGCATTTTAAGATTTTGTATGTCTACCTTGTTGAGTGAAGCAAAAACAAGACTAGTTATTATTTTGTTAAATCCAATTGGTATTGCTGCTTATATGTATTAATTTTTTTTAAAAAAAGGAATACAAATACATAAATGAAGAAGATATATAAACCAAATTAGTTTTTAAAAAACAGCATATGAAAGAAGACTTAGAAAAATGATACCAGATTGTATAAGTGAAATTAAAAAGTTTAGGAACCATAGATGTCTGCTTTTCAGGCATTTACCACAATGATATTCATGGAATGTTTTTTTCTTTTCTAACTAAAAGAAATCTCACTGGTATTACCAAAGGCCAATAAAAGCTACTTTTATTGTGAGTGAAGAGACACTGCTGTCTCACATCATTAGAAACAATTTCTAGTCTCCCAGAAGACACAGTTTAATTGATAAAACATTAGTGTGATAGAGACCATTTGTCAAAAGTTAGACTTGTGAACTTACTAGAGCTTAATGAAAATGAGCTGAACTGTTGTGTTTATTTTTTTAACTTAGTGCTTTTTTAAAAAGAAGTTCTATTTATCTTTTTTATGTTTTTCTTTTTATTATCTGTAATGCTTTTTGTGTTTTAGAATGGAAAATACCAAAAACTGGTTTTGAGGGATCACTGGTTTTTATCCAGTAGTGCATGTAAATTTAGCTTTTTATTACGAATAATCTCTTGGTAGTTCTCTCTGGTCTTCTAATGAAGTGTTACTGTGGATATGATTTGATGTTAACTTCTGTAATTATTTTTTCAGACATTATTGGTGCTCTACATATCATAACAGCCTGCAGGCTTATAATATGTTCTTCTCACACATTTTGATTCACCTTTGGTGAAGTAAGGCCCCATGGCAACCCTTGATGCAGCAACCAAAGACCATTTTATATCTTTCTACAAAAAGATGTCTATGAGGAGTAATTACAGAATTAAAAAATCACAGAGATGTCAGAAGGAGGGAGTATCAGAAGGAGGAAAAAATGAAAGAGTTATGTGTTAGAAACCATGGAAAATGCCTGAGTGTCATAGGAATGAGGGCTTCTTCCTCTAAAAAGGTGGTGGGCTCTATAAACCAACTGAAGTACATCTAACAGCAGTACATGTAGGATGGGCAATAAACAGGAACTGGAAATCATCATGTGGGAATGGAGTGCACCCTCAGTCAGTTTGCAGACTACCCCAAGTTGGGAAGGAATGTTGTTCTGCTGGAGGGCAGGAAGGCTCTGCAGAGGGATCTGGACAGGCTGGATCAATTTGCTGAGGCCAGTCACATGAGATTCAACAAGGACAAATGCCAGATCCTGCCTCTGGGTCACAACAACCCCTGCAGCGCTACGGACTGGAGAAGAGTGGCTGAAAAGTGTCCCAACTGGAAAGGACCTGGAAGTGCTGATCAACAGAAGCTGAACCTGAGCTGGAATATGCCCAGGTGGGCAAGAAGGCCAATGGCATCCTGGCCTGTGTCAGCAACAGAGTGGCCAACAGGACCAGAGAAACACTTGTTCCTGTGTTCTTCACATTCATGGGGCTGCACCTGGAGCCCCGCGTTCAGTTTTGGGGCCATGACTACACTGAGGAGCTGGAGGAAGTCCAGAGAACAGCAACTGAGCTGGTGAAGGGTCTGGAGCACGAGTCTGGTGTGGCTGAGGGAGATGGGAGAATAGGAGCTCTCTTTTCCAAAGTAATGAACAATAGGAAGAGAGCAAACAGACTCAAGTTGTGCCAGGGGAGAATTAAATTGGATATTAGTAAACATTCCTACACTGGTTTGTCAGGCTTTGGAAAAGGCTGCCCAGGGAAGTGGTTAAGTCACCATCCCTGGAGGTATTTTAAAGATGCGCAGATGTGGCACTTAGGGATAAGGTTTAGTGGTGGGCTTAGCAGTGTTAGTTTTACGATTGGACTTGATTATCTTAAAGGTCTTTTCCATTCTAGGTTATTCTATTATTCTAGAAATTCTAAAATCCTTACTTCCTTAGGAATTTGTATTGAATTAAAAAGGTGTCCCTAACCATCTAGAAGAAGAACAAATGTTTTTTTTTTTATTCCTGAAATCTTTCTAATAAATTCAAAGTTGCAGGACTGAACTGACTGGAAATCAAGTTTTAAAATCTTTCTTTAAAAATCACTGTGCAGCCACTCTCTTTTAATAGTCAGAATCATGGTACAGAAGGATTCTTATACAAAGTTCCTGTGATGCAACAAGGCTCTGCAAATGTTTGGCCTTATAATATAGAACAATTCATCATGGAAACTGAAGTACAAACTTGCATCAAGATTTTCCAGTACATAGCATCACTATAATTATCCTCCTCAGAAACATTTCTATAATTATTTTCATCAGAAAGAACTAAAGCTTCAAGAAACATAGATTATCTCAGATACTCTATGAAAGAAACCCTACTGAATATAGAAAAATGCACCCTGAACTCTTCAAGTTTATCTCCAGAATAATGACTGAATTTGCAATATTCTAAATCACTTTATGGATAGAATCGACATGAAGCAGATGAAAAGGAGAGGAGCTCTCATGCTCAAGAAAACGATTGGCTCACCTACTAAACAATACTTGATCACTGCACTTTACAAGGGATGAGATTCTTTCACCATTATTTGAGTTATAGGCAACCATACATGCTACTTACACCAAAAGCTACTTTATAGTAATTTTATTTTAATCATCTTTTTTCCCCTCTTATTACTTCCTTTTTATTACACAAGCTGCCAAGCAATAAAATAACTTTTCATCTAATTTTTATGTCTTTTATAAAATTCCCTTACTGACCTCAATGGAATTTTTGTCTAAGACATGAATAAAAGCAAGATAATGACTATCATTTGCCCTGCTCTTTAGGCGTCTGATCTGAGGGTGAAAGTATCACAATTAAATCAATTTGTATTTATTTTTAGGCAGTCTGAAACCAAAGATCTTGCCTGGTTTTCTTGATGTATTTTTGCTTTGATTTTTTTTTTTTAAAATTTCTTCTCTGAAATTCATACGTATACTCATTTAAGATTTTCTTACAGTATTGTTATTTTGCTGCTAATTTATAGCACTGCATTGAAAGGACAGTTAACATTTCTGAAATATTCCATACTAAATAAAGTTTCCTGTGAAGTATTTAATTATTTTTAAAAAATCATATTACCTAAATTCTAGAAAATATTTATTTTTATTGGTTTGAGTATATTTCATTTTCCATTTTGACTTGTTTGCCAAAAAAAATTCTTTGTCCATTAGGTTATGCTAGTTACTGATAAGGTAGTACCATGAAGAGCCAGTTCCATGTAATGGTGCTGCTTAGAAGAACAGAAATTATTTTTCCTGATTGTAGTCTTAATAAAGTGAAAATATATTTTTGATGTACTGCTTCATTTCTTTGTAAATATTTCAGTCTAAGAGTTTAATTTTCTGGTCTAGGCTTCTTACAGGGTCCTGTGTCAGTGCTCAGTCACATTGGGACAACCTAGACTGTTTCTATTTTACTCAGCTTTCTGCTCATCTCTCCATGTTTCAGTTGTCTTCAGAGACAAATAAGCCATTTATCTGAATTGTATTTCAGAGTCTCTTTTTGGATAGGATGAATCTCTCTAGTGTGCCTATTTTTTTCCCCACTGCTTTTTTAAGGAATCCTTGTGTGAGTAACTCGAATGACAACACTAGAGACTTGACACTGTCAGACAAAGCCCACTCCTTGTGTTCCTCTTTGCCCTGCTGATCTTCCTTCCCCAGAATTTCACTGCCAATCTGCAGACACCCAGCCACTGTCTCTAAAGCCAGAACTAAAGCTCAGCCCCAGAAGTGGGGTTGTAATCAGGTCCATCTGGAAGGTCATGGTCATGAAGGGCATGGACACATGCAAGGGCAAGGGCCAGAGCTGAAACACAGTCCCCAGCTGGAGGATGGCCCTGTGGACATCTCACCACCTTGGCTCACACAGCTCATCTCATTTCATCCTGATCCCAGCTTTGGGGCACCACCCTGCACCTCCACCCTGGGGCACAGGCAGACAAATCCTCATGGAGCTGGGTTCTAACTCAGCGTCCTGCGCCTCTCACTGGGAAACACTCAGGACTCTGGATGGTGTCTGGTGCATTTGATCCATCCAGACTCACTTAGGAATCTAATGACCTCTTACCACTGTTGTTATCACCTTTTTCACAGACTTTTTCTCATATTTGCCAGTAATAACATTGGCTAGCAATGTACACTCTATGTCTGCCTAATAAATGGGGCATAAACACCCTCCATTTTTTTCCCAAATATAAAGTCACAATTTAATTTTTCATTTTCAAACTTTCTAATTTTTGTCTTACCAGTTTTAACTTGCCCATATATGTTCCTTGAAGGTTTTCATCCCTTCATTATTACTACTGCTTGGGAGAAACACAAATAGCATATTGCATGGTGCTGTCCTCACAGTAGTGCAGTTAAGGCCTGCCAGCAGTACAAATGGAAATGTTTCCAAAGGACTGTATATACAAAAACATCACAAGAATAATGTTCCACAATGTTGCCTCTTATGCCTCAGTGACAAAGCACTCTAAGAATAGTTATCTACAGAGATTCTATTCTATTCTATACTCCAGTGAATTAACAAATTCTAACCCACAGACCCTAAAATAGGAGAATAAAAAGCAATTATCTCCACTTGTTGGACTTTCTTCTTCTGTTTCTAGTGACTCTTCATTAGCTTTGAAACTACTATTCCCATTGCATCTGATAGAAATACATCAGCAAATATCACTACTCTGCTTGCTTTGTTAGAAATTAAAGGATTCTGAGAAGTGAACAAGGTACATTTATTGCCAAATTAGTAGTAAATTATATTAAAACTTCTTTCAGAAATAAAATTAACATCAATGTCAATATCTTTTCATTTTACATCTTTGTTTTAAATTAGCACAATTCTGGTAATTAGTGATATGCAGTGTGACTCAAGTAACAAGTGCAGATATGGAAATAATACACCTTTCAGTGTGTTAATTAGTTTCTAAATCAAATGATCTTCAGAGAATTATTTTTAAATAAATAAAATAATAATACAAAATTAAATACAGAGCCTATTGAATGATATTGTACATTAAAAATTCTGAAATTCATTTGACTATGTGATATAGAAATTTGCAAATTCTGCATTTCACTTTGTAAGAGAAATTTCAGGATGCTAAAAACTGCACAGGGGGCAAAAATATGTTTGAGGGATAAATCTACTAAAGTGGACATTGCACTGACCTCTACATACCTTTCATCAAAAGACTGAGAGATAACTTCATAACTGAATGTAAGTATCCTCACTCATAAAAGAACACTACATACCAAGGGCTATAACATCTATCAAGAAAGAGGAAATAAGTATCAGAAACTTAAACTGAGTATTCTAAAATAGAGGTAAATTATGATTTAAAAAAAAAAAAAAGAATAATCAATAGTTGCAATAAAATACCAAGAAAATTTTTAGATTCTCACTATACTTTGATGCCTCAAGAAGTGGATTTATTTCCAATAGATGTGCTTTAGACAATAAAAGGACAAATTCCATGGCATGTAATATACAGAGGAGAAGAGATAGAATTCCTGATGTTCTTTATTAAACATAAAGGCTTTGCCTTAATGAATCTTGGTGAGTAGGGCCCTGCATGTTGCATAAAACTATTTATGAATCCAGTTGTAGGAATGGGACCTATAGAAAATGCAGAAATGAGAGGTAGAAAGCATAGTGAGTAGAAAGTCAACAATGCTACTTTTATTCATGTTTTGAGTGCTGCAATCTACCTTGCAAAAGTAAACAAGGTGGCAATATCAAGGAACAGCAGTTATACCTGCCTGAGCATACTTTTGTCCCTAAAGTATATTTGCTATGATGTATTTAATAACATTATCATACATTTACTTTTAGAAGACTCATTTACTATGCAGAGAATTGTAAATGAAGTGACTGAGCAAAATTTAATTTAATTCTAACTATTTAATAACTATTTAATTCTATCTTGTGCATAGTTTATCATTAAATCCAAATACATAACATTTAGAGCTGTTCTCAGTAACATTTTTGGGTTTCTGAAGTGTTTAACAGATGTGATTCATATTTTTTAATAAGAAATGCAAATATAATTTGGACAAAAATTAATCACGTATCCAAAGTATTATTTTGGTCCCATAAAAATTGAATATATTTCTCACATATTTTTCTTATTATTCAAGCTATTTACTAATTAGGTAGGGTCTTGAGGTTCTATTGGAAGGGGATGTCATCACAGGCATAAAGAGATTTTGAAAACAAGTACAAGAGATTTAACATAAACTAATTTATTGACTTTATTTCAGAAGGCTGTAAAAATTACAATGGTGACATTTTGGGGAACAGTTTAGAAATATCTGTTTATTGGCTGAACATACATGACAGCTGGTCTAAATAATGAGGAAGAGAGAAAATACTGAAACACAAGACAGTGACCAGGAATATTTCACATGGATTTAGTGTAGGCAAACCATACCTGACAAAACTAAAAGACAAAATAACTGTCTTTGTGAGTGTGGAGAAAAGAGGAGATGCTGTTAACTTTGTCTGACAGGAGCAGCATGGTTTGAACAAGTTCACTATGTGAGGGATGGACCACTGGCTCTTGCAGTGTTGCCATTTAGCACTAAAGAAACTGAAGTCCTGAGGTCTTACATGGAAAGCTTGCTGGCTGCAGATATTGCTGGTTAACTTTTTATGACAAGCTCCAAGCACTGATCAAGAAGAATCTTTTTTTTTTTTTTCATACATACTCTAAGTGGGTTTTGATGCAAAGGAATTGGGTAGCAAAACTGTTATAGTGAACACAAGAAAACTTAAGAAAAATTATTATCTGCTTAGTAACTTTTAATGAATTCAATAAAAGAGAAAATAAAACAAGGATAAACTAACATTCAAGTGCCATTCAAGTCTCAGCATTTTTAATAATGAAAAATAAAATATAATGTTACTGTCCTTAAACATGACTTTTTGCAGAATAAGCTCTTAAAACAGAAATGCATTCTGTTTTCTTTATCATGATACATTCCAAGGCTTTGCTTGTGTATTTCTACCTTCAAGTCACCAGGTTATTTAATTCATTGGCCTATAGAGATTCAGAGTATATTCTTCTCCAGAGTATTAATGCAAAACTAGATTATCAGAGACTAAAGCACTAGAATTTCACAGCTGCTGCAATGGTACTAAGCAGAAGTATTAATGAAATGGATTTCTGTGGGTACAAGAGAATGCATGACATTTTGGACAGTAACACTGAAATTAATTTCATTGAGTATAAAGACATCAACTGGTAGCCAACAGTGTGGCTGCTGTCTGTATTCAATAACAAGAGAAAAGTACTGCAAGAGCTGGATTCCTCAAACCTCTCCAAAATGGCCCAAGAAAACATGAACAATATTGTTTTGTTTAAAAATAAATTAGTTTTCTATTTACTTGCAAACATTACATGTGAATCCTTATTTCCTTCCTTTACATATGCTGATAAAAAATTTGAGAAGAAAATTTCTGACTTTCTGCACTTTTTGGACAAAAGGAAAGAAAACACTTGTCCAAGCTGACTCCAGATAAAATTTTGTTAACAATATTACAACTAAAAATGAGATATATTGAAATGGCAATATATTATTTTGGAAAATTATTTCAGAAAATAAGCTCAGATACTGATTTATTATTTACATGTTTCAGGTAACAAAACAAAAGAAAGGTTTGCAGAAATAGGAAAAAGTAAAAATCTTAAATGTCCTGTATATAGTATTCTACAATATACCTGGTTTTGAGTGTGTGTTGTGTTCATACCTTGATAGGCATGATTTATTTTATCAAATTTTAGCCACTTAGAAGACCAATAGTCAAGCTTCCTGTATGGTTGAGAATTGTCTTCCTATTATAGTATGGAATTTCTAGACAGTGCTGCACATTCCATTAGCCCAGATAACTCTCCTCAGAAGACACTGATTGTCTGCAACCATTTCCTTCCACCAAGTGTTGAGGCAACCTAGCACAATCTATTCATAACACCTTGAAGCCTGCTGTTCCTCTTATTTTCTAAATTTCCTCTTCTCTATTCTGTGTTTGCATCAAGATATCTTCATACAAAATATTTCAAGGCATCTGTATGCAATGTGCCATCCATATTGTGCCATCCATATGTGACATCTGTGCTGGTTGATGGCACAGAGCTGTGGCACAGGTAAACACAGGTGTGCAGCCACCCAAGCTGTTGAGTTGTTAACACAGCCTTGACTCGTGCTAACCTTCCCCCAGAGAGCACCCAAGCATGTCTCAGGAGTGGCATGATGCTACTTATAGAAGAAAAAATAAAAATATTTGGAGATTTAATACATTTTAATGAATGTTTGTAGAACATCTTCAGCACAGCATTTCTAATTTTAATGATAAATTTTAATTAGTGTAACTCAATCAGATATTGAAAGGTTTTTTTGTGGGAAAAGAAAAAAAGTAAAACAAATCAAACCTAAATATCTCCCTTTAAAGAACACTATGACATGAAAATGAGTGTACTTTTATAGCTTGTTAAATAACATCCCAATACCAAATTGAAAATCCTTTTTAGTAGTGAGCAATATGTTTCAAAAATTAATCTTCAGCATGATTTTTTCATATGTCTGGTTTTGGTTCTCAGGTTTGTTTGTTTACCTGTGATTTCTGAAAATACCAACATGTAAGACACGTAACACTGAAATGCTTCAAAAAAACCTGAGCTGCATGCTTGGAATGGGAAATCTGAACCAGGTGGTTTAGTTTGGAAAATGTCATGAAAACTCAGTAAAATGAATTTTGATCGGAAGTAATCTATAATTTAATAGGATGTGGTGCTGTCAGGTGATACACTTGTAAATTCATGACAAATGACTTAAATTTGGGGAAACTGTATAGCAATTTCTTAAACTGCAGCTGTCTGAGGGGAAAGAATATTGCCAATTTACAACCCACATTCTAAATAGAGTTGTTACATCAAGTTTAATCATTTATGTTCAGCCTGCATTTATTTCCACAGTTTGAACTATTTGTAAAGCAAATAAAAGAAGTGTGGTGTTAGTAATAATAAAATGATGCAGGGAATTCTCTGAACTGCTGTTGAACTCTGTCGTGGCTCAGGAAAAGTGGACCGTATACTTACTGCACAGAGTAGTGTCAGTGAAGTAATAAATATTAAATCTGTCCCTGCTGGGGAGGAGAAGACTTTTTATTAACATGAGCTGAGTACCTGGTGTTATTAAAGAATTTTCTTCTTATCGGCTTTGAGGAGTAAAAATTAAAGTTGACACAGCAGTACTGAATTAAATTAAGGAAAGTCTTTCTGCTGAAGAAGTCTCCAAATATTGGCAAATTAGATTATTGTAGCAATGCAACAAATTCATCAGAACACCTAAAGAACACCTCCTTAGAATTAACATGGTTAAAATTTAAGAATATAGTGGAGACAAAGAAAAAAAAAAGAAAAAATGTTGTAAATATGCAAAAAACTCAGAAAAGAGAATTTTGATTGGAAGTAATGGATAATGTAATAAGATGTGGTGCTGTCAAGTATTATATTTGTAAATTCATGACAAATGACTTAATTTAGGGCAAACTTTATAGTAATCTTTTAAAATGCAACTATTTGAGGGAAAGGAATATTGTCAATTTATAATCTACATTTTAAATGGAGTTTTTGCATCGCATTTAATCATTTATGTTTAGCCTGCCCTAATTTTTGTGGTTCAGACTATTTGCAATACAAATAAACTACGTGATAACTAGTGAAATTTTGAACGGAGAACTTTGACTCTCAAACTTTAATTACTATAAAATTGTACAAGTGAACAGTCAAAATGAAATATTTTGAGGTTTCTTTTATTTCTTTCCATTTATTACCCTATTTTAACCTCAGATGTTTCTGTAGTTAGACTCTCTCAGCTCTGTGCCTCCATTTTTTTTTAAAATTTGTTTTTGTCTCTCTTGATGTCTGGTTTGTCCTATTGTTTTGAATGGAATCAAAGCTTATTTTCTATTTTCTATTTTATGCATGCTAGAAAAACAAATGACACTCAAGTCGAGATTTGTAAAAATATATTTTTGGACCCTCAGCAATATGGCAGCCCATCAGGACTCCTCACCAGTCTCTTGAAAGTGTTAATTTTAAATAAGATTATTATTATTATTATTATTATTAGTTCTGATATAACTCTACCTGAATAGGTAGAAATCTGAGTAAATTCTACCTACAGTCTGAGTCAAACAGTCTGAGTCCTTTTTTTTCTGTCAGATTACTTACTGGTGTCACTTGATAAAATATTTCTGTTCTCTAAAGTTTGTGGAAAACAATTATCTGAAAGTCTTCTGAATTCATATTTAGAAATCAGAAAGAATATGCTCTTGGAGACAAAAAGAAAAAAACCGTTATGGGATAATGACACAGAGGTTTTAATATAAATATAATACAAATATATCAGCTTCACTTACCCTGTGGAGGGCCATAACCCAAATTAAATGTGTTTGTTTGTTTCCCTATATGAATCCTTGGCTTGAAAAGTTCCAGTAGTGGAGAATAGTTCAGTAGTGTATCAGTAGGATTACCAGTTGTTTTCTACCTCAGCATCTCTTGTCTGTCTGCAGCCAGCACATTCCAGTGTCTCTGAGCTCTTCACAGCCACCACATGGGAGACTGTGGTGAGTTATTTATGATTTTATTTCTTTTTATTATTTACACCGATTGTTTTGCATCTTGAAAGAGTTGTAGTGTTTGGTTTTGGTTTTTGTTTTTCTTTTTCTTTTTTGGGAGGGGCTTGCATTTTGGTTTTGTTGTTGGTTTTTTGTTCGGGTTTCTGGGATAATCTTTTAGGGGGTTTTGTGGTTTTTTTGCTCCCAATATTTTTTTCTTGTATTGTTTACTGAGTATCTTCAGTACATCTCCTGGATTTCAAGCAGTTGTGGAAATTTCTTCAAAGCACAGCCACTCAACTGCCTGTAAACAAACATTTTACCACTCAATTTTGTGTTTAACCCACTTGCCCAAGGGGAATGACTGATAGGTGAAGACATGACACAGAAACCTGGAGATGAAACCCTTTTGAGTATTGTGCATATTTTTTCTTTTCATACTGAGAGATCTAGGCGGCTTCAGAGGACAACACAACTCTTCATCCATAACTGAGATTTCTAGGGATTTGGTACTTCAGCAAAGAAATACACTGGTGGGGTTGCTGACTTGAGTGTATTTGCCTTAAAGACAAAATGGTGAAGGAGCAGTGCTCTGTCAGAACAAAGCTGAAACCAGGATCCAAGCAACAGAGCTTCTTTGCTATGGTTCTAGTTACACCATTTGCAGAAGAAATTCTTGTAGATATTCAGCAAAACAGGTATTGTAGGATCCCCCTTTGGGTGATTCTTGTAGAATAATAGGGGTTTTAATGATAATCAGAATAAAGAAGCACTCAATGTGAAAAAGAAAACACCGAAACCAAAATCCACGACAATTTCTTCTTTGTTCAGAGATATTCTGTATCTGTTTACACAATCCCTCCTTCCTGTCTGTCCAGGTCCCTAAGGATCTGAAGAATCTGTGCTTGAGAGGGCCTTTGAAGGACATTTCACTCTTCTCTCTGAACAGAAATTGGAAGTATACTGTACTGCATTTGACTGGGATAGAGGTAAATTTCTTCCCAGTAGCTGGTACAGCTCTGTGCTTTGCATTTAGGATGTGAATATATTGCTAATATACTGATGTTTAATTTACACTATGTAGAGGTGTTTTCAGCTTCTCATGCTGCCAGCTGTCCTGTCAGGTGTCCACAAGCAGCTGGGAGAGGACACAATTGGGACAGCTGACCCAGACTGCCAACGGGATATTCCATTCTGTGTGCTGCCATGCTGAACAAAATCACCTGTGAGTGGTTGGCTGGGGTGTGGCAGCCACTGCTCAGGGCTGGACTGAGCATCTGGCAGCCTGTGGTGGAAAATTGCATTGTGCATCTCTTGTTTTACACATTCTTTTATCATTATTATTCTTTCGTCCTTTTCTGTCCTATTTAATTATATTTATCTCAAACACCTGTTTTGCCTTTTTTCTAATTCCCTCCCCTTTCCCACCATGAGGGAGTGAATTAACAGCTCTGTGTTTTTTAGCTGCCTGCCAGGCTAAACCACAACATATACATGAGGAAAGACACTATGGATTCAGCTAGATCAGCTCTCACCCCTCAAAAAAGCACCCATCCACCTCTTTCCTCTTCATTATGTTTGTATAATGCACTGTGTGTACATAAATTTTATAGAGCATTTCATAGATCAGTCCCAGGTAAGTTATCCACCTTCAAATTACCTGCCATCTCCTTATCTCAGGTATTATACAAAAAAAAACCCTAAACCCAAAACCAAACCAAAATAAAAAAACACAATCCTAAACCCCAAAGAAAATAAATGTCAAAGTTGTGGAAAATGCATTGGTAAAACTTTATCATGAGATTAATCTTATTTATTTGTTTGTTTGATTGTTTGTTTGTTTGTTAAAGGGAACTTTATTCTTCCAGGTTCACCACATCTGTGCTTCTGAACTGGCCAATTTTCTCTAAGTTGTGAGACTTTTATGGCGTGCCATGTCTCAAAGTAGCACAGCATCACTTGCAAAAAGAAATGTTCATTTCTTGGGTGGATTGATTTTTGGTCTTGGCAGCCAGTCTGATAAAGATAAATTTCAAGACTCTTTTTAGACATTGGGTGTTACAAGTATATTAATTTGTAAGGTCAAAGGTGCTTTTCCTGGTCTTTGTCTAATATGTTTTCAATGTAGATCACAATCCTTTATTTCTGTGTTTGACAAAAGCTTTGCAATCCTTATTTTATTGCCAAAGTAAATGTCATTAATAGAAATGAAGTAGAATAATATTGTTCTTTTGAGTAGATGCTCATTATAAATCTTTACAATACACTTGCCAGTTGAAGGATGATATATTGATTTATTTTCTAATTTCATCTGTAAAACTGCAAGGCAGCTGGCTAGATTAGCATTTTCAGATTCAAGATGGGTTCCCTCTGTGAAAGAAATAGATTTTCTTATTCTCTCTGATGGAGCAATTGTTCTGACTATGTTAATAACATACTACAGCAGTGTTTATAGTTTTTCAACACTACTGTACATGTCTGTCTAAATTTAAATATGCTAAAACACCATTATTTATATTCAGGTTTGGATATTAGTGACAAAACTTTGTATCCATTTTTATTACTTTCCTAAGGTTGTAAAGACAATATAAAATACTACATGACAGCAGTGTATCTGAAATAATTCTTAGACTTTACAGAAGGGGTGTGCAAATAATTATAATTCTTAACTTCAGCAAAGGGTTGTAGAGCAGGACATTTAGGAGTCTGTTTTGGTTTCTAAAACAATTTTGCCATATGGATTTTGTCAAAAATATTGAATGGTGATTCATCATACCTAAATTTAGCTCTAAAAAATGAGATGTTTGATATATACTCCCTTTCTCTGCCAAGGAGAGGGACATGTACTCTGGACAGTAACTCATGTAGTCCTGGCCATGGGGAAAAAGCCAAAGAGACCACCTGAGTCTGTTGTGGTAAACATGGTTGCTATTAGTGTTGCAACCTACTTTTCATGGATCATGCCAAGAAGGAATGACATAACACTCTTCATTCTGTAGATAAGCCATTACTTGATAACTGTTTGTGATAACTTATTTTCATTGCAGGATGTATCAGTCATGAGAAAAGAATAAATGTACCCATGTCTCCTCTGTCCTTTAAATTCTGAACTCTTTCTGTTTTGGAAAAAGGAATTCTGCTTACTATAAAATTAATTGCTGCCATTCAGGGCCAAGGACTGATGTCAAAAACCAGAAGTCTTAGATTAAGTAGAATCCAAACTGCAACAGCTGAAAAAGTCTACTGAAAATTAGTCATGATTGTGTTAGTCTATGCTGGATTCAAAGGAATTCCCAGCAGAGCAGTAAATAATAGTTTGATTTTATTATTCCAGCTTCTGAGAAACACTGATATGTCCTGTAATCAGACTTTTCCTTTTGCAAAAACATAAGTTGCTGTTGATGTTTTTTTAGAGAAATTTTTTCCTCCTTAGAAATGCTAATTTTTCAGTACTTAAGGAGAAACAATAGAAATGGCTGAGCCCAGCGGCCATGTGGGTGCGGCCCCTCCCTGTCTGGGGGTTCCTCAGGGAGGGACAGAGACCCCGCGAGGGGTGGAGCTGGTGGGGGCTGGGACACAGCCCGGTCCCGCTCGCCGGCTCGGCCTTCCGGAACCCCCCCTCACCCTCAGGCTGCTGCTGCTCTCGGTTTTGGGAGGAGGACGCGTGGAGCTGTGACCGGGGGAGAGGAGCTCGCTCATCACCGCGGCCGCAGAGGTTGGTGCCCCGTTAATATCTCACTGAGAGGGGAACTCTTTCCACCTGGGATCCCGAGATCCTGAGCCCGCCTTTCTCCCAGTTCCAGCCGGACCGCATGGCCGCCACCTCGGCCTCCACCGCTGCGGCCCCGGCCCCGCCGTTTCTTCGGCACCGCTCCGAGTTCCAGCTGCACCAGCCTCACACCCCCACCCCACTTGCTGAGGCGTCCCAGGTTTCCAGAGAGCCGCGGGGTTTCCAGCACATCTCANTGTCTAAGTTAATGCATTGAAAAGGCACTGCCATGGGAAAATGGGAGGTGACTATAGGTATGCATAAATCCTGATAATATAATACTGATTGTTAGTTTGCTTTTTAATGGAGATTTTAAACGACATAAGTCAAAATCTTAAGTAGAGGTGTTATATGAATTTATAAACTCAGCATCTTTTTCATCCATTTACATTTTTACCAGGTATTCAACCAAAATTTTTTTGGTGCTTCTACTCACAGACAGACATATATTTTGTTGGAAAAAGGATGACATAAGTCAGAATTTCTTAGATATTTATATTTATATGCAATTATTATGACCTCACTCCTATTTCAGCCAATCTAAGAAAAATCCAGAATATATTGTGTGTATTTCAAAGAAGGAAAAATCCTCTTAGACACATATAAAGACACATCTTAGTCCTCCTAGACACATCTTCAGTTGCCAGAACATGTGTGTTTTAGATAGCTGTTTTTCCATATGATATCATACCAAGAAAATCTGTTGTGTCTACATTCTTACAATGACTGCAAAGGTCTTGCTATTAGCTGTAGTTCACAGGTAAGTTTGTAACGATTCCTGGATTTGTGTGAGTGTTTTGTATCAGAAACAGCAAAAGGAAAACAAAAATTTACTAACTGCTGTTATTTAAACAAACAAACAAAAAAATCAAATTAATAAACTTTTATAGATGAGGAGTTTTGTCCTGAAGACTCTGCTGTTTGTATTAGAATATGTTTCCCTCAAGGCAATCCAGGTTCATATACTTCTTGGATGATGGTTTTTCATCTATGGCAAGCCTGTCTTTTTATAATTCTCAGGTTGAAGATGTTTTCAATGCAAATGTTTTCTCATTCATCTGAACACTGCAGTCCCTTGTCCCATTCTTGCTCTCCAGTGACCTGGTACCAGAGAACCAGCTGGTTCAGCCGTCTTGTTGGTCTGAAAAACTCCATTTATCTGGATTTTTTACTCTCATCTATGTTCTCTTAAAATTCAAGGGTTTTTGTTATATTTTTTTCTCTTTAGTTCCCTGCCAGACAGTGGGCTCAGTTTTGGCATCCTGCTCGATATCTCCAAGATCCATATCCTTTTCTAGGTGAAGACAAGTTGCAAGCTAAAAATGGAGTAAAATTGTCAAATTATTTTCAGACTACCTCTCTGATGTTATTTATAATTTTACGTCTCTTTTGCTTTCCTCTTTCTCTCTTTTCATATGAACATTTGGAGAAGACTTTAAAAGGAAATTTAAAACACTTTGCAAAGTAAAACTTGAATTAGAGAGGGAATTAATGGCTTTTTGATCACCACAAACAAGGCACTGATTTTGAAACAGAGAATTTAAACCACTTCATTTAGAAACTACAGTTTTATCCTGGAAACAAGAGGCTGCTATAAGTCTCTCTCAACACTGAAATTGGTGGTCTTAAAGCAGACCTCTTACACTCTTGACAGTTTGCAATAAAAACTATAAAACAGTTCTATAACCACACAGTAACAGATCATTTTTAAAACCTTGCAAAACAACCCAAAATAAAAATGGACTTTTAAAAACTCTTTCTTTTGAAAGTTACCTTTCTTTTTAGCCATAAGTTTACATGTAACAGCTTCTAAGTGTGAGTCACACACACATTCTTGCTTTCTCCATACTTCTGACTTTATCAGAGAGCTTAATTTAAATTCTCCTCCCAAATTCATATAACTGTGGCAGAGAGAAACTGACACCATGAAGAATGTTATGGGTAGCTGCCAAATTCCCCAGACACCTGGACATGGCAATTCCTTCTGCCTGTGTGCTGGAGCCCATCTAGGCATGGCTGTTTTCCTGGCTCATGTTCTCATTTGCGCTTTTAACCACTAGCAAGGCTGAGTGTGTATTCCAGGCAGTCAGAGAAACAGACAGACAGACAGACAGACGTGCACAGGTCAGATCTACCAAAGGTCAGATAAAATATATGCACATTTAGCTAATTCATCTTCCTCCTCTCCAAGCAGTAAGGATTGAGGTTCACTATAGAACACACATATTCCCCCTCGAGATTCAGACTCAGGAGTTCATGCATGGCTCACTTCAATATCTGCACAGCTTCTCAGCCTCTCCAAAGTCCACACCTGGATCCTGGGCCCCTTTCACAGTGTGCAGCTTTCCTTTCACCACAAAGGA